>CAEFZY010024769.1:0-110162 GCA_903066815.1 Brachyrhaphis roseni | reverse complement strand
TAGAAGGTTTGTCTTTCCTCGGACCACACTGGTTGATTGGAGGTCAATCTTTCCTCGGACCTCTGTGGTTGATTGGACGTCTGTCTTTCCTCGGACCACACTGGTTCATAGGAGGTCTGTCTTTCCTCAGACCTCCCTTGTTGAATGGATGTCTGTCTGTCCTCGGACCTCCCTGATTGAATGGAGGTCCTTCTTTCCTCGGACCTCCCAGGTTGAATTGAGGTCCGTCTTTCCTCAAACTTCCCTGGTTGACTGGCGGTCTGTCTTTCCTTGGACTCCTCTGTTTGTAGAGAGCCTTCTGTTTGCAAGCTGGGAGTGGGTCGGTGATAAGGCCAAGTCAGACTATGCGTAGAGACCCCTCATTGATTCACGGGCTGCCTTTGCTTGGAGTCCTCTGGTTGCAGGGGGACCTCTGGTTGGGTGGAGACTCTCGGCCACCAGGGGGAACCCAAGAGCAATTTATTTTTGGTTTTTGCTCATATCAAAATTGGTTTCTACATTATTAAATATATACTAATGTAAATTAAAATCACAACTTTCTAATAAAATTTAAATTAAAAAAGCAGACTACATTGATGACAAATAGATGGAAGGAGTCGGCTGCCCCTTCGTTGAGTAGAAGTTCAATTTTATAAGACAACTGATTGCAAAAGGACAGAGCAGATGTGTGGAGTTCTCAGCCCCTAATTTCCTCCATGTCTCCTCAGAGACGTGGTGCATGGCTGAGGAAAAAAAATTAATTAAAAAAAGTGAGATTAAAGGAATTACAGGTGATGGAGTTTTGTTTTTATTTTTATTGTTAATCACTTCAGTACAAGTCAGAATATATCTGTTGTAGCTCTACTTCTGATTACACCATGGGTGGTTTTCTAATTCAAATGTTTTTTGCAGCTGGAAATGTAAATGTTGTCTCCACCCCTTAATTAGTCCTGGTAGGAGCCAATGCTTTAAAAGCCAGGTGATTTAGATCAGAGAGAGACTTTCCCTTCTGTTGTGTCAATGCATGTCATGCTGTAAACTGGATTGAACTATTTGAAGAACTACATAAAGAAATGAACATTTCAGAGCTCTACAATTGCTGGATCCTGTCTGGTTTTTCATCACAAACCAACACACACACCTGGATTGAATCGGTGGGTGATTAACAGACTTCTGCAGAACTTGATGGTCATGTAGTTATTTGAATCAGACTGGATGCAGCTTCGGTTTTTAAAGTCGTCCACCTTTATCGTAGGAGATAGTAAAATCTCCTCCAATTAATACAGGAGTATAGGAATCTTACTAAGAGCCAAGTGATGAAAAACTACAAAATGTTATCAGGTATTTTTACTTGCACTTTGTGAGATCTTCAAACCTTGAGTCACTGCTTTATAAACTAATCCTGTTTCAAACGTCTTTCACACTATATCTCTGGAATGCCCTCTGTGTCGTTGGTGTTCTTCAGGATGTTCTTTTCTCTAGTTTCTTTTAAAAAGAAAAAAGTGACAAAATAAAAGCATGGGAGTTAACTGTGTCATGTGAGCTAAAGTAAAAGGCATTATCAGGTAGAAGCATTTTTGTAAGGGGTTGTAAATGAAATAGACCATCATATCAATTGAAACAATTCTGCACATTATGATTTTTTGCTTTTTCAGACCAGTGATGAGATAATCTTGATCTTCCTGTGATGCAAACCAAACATGTCCGAAAACTTGTTCTTGGGCTTCAGACGCTTGAACCAACCTCAACTTCATAATGCTTCTGTCACCACATGGTCGGAAATTAAGAGTTTTTCTTAGTTGTTTTCCCCCCCCTGATATTCTGATATGACAGTGACATGTGATTGTTTTCAATCTTTGCTCCGTCTGTGTCATAAAACATCAAGGACATTGAGACTCTTCTGAAATGGCGCTCAAACTTTGGAACTAAGTGCCTTTGCGAGAGACAGCATCCCTGCTTCCTGTTTTAAAACATCTGTTTTCACTTGCTTTTGACCAGTTGTGAGTTGATATGGTTTTATATCGTCAGTGTTCTATTTTTGAGTCTTTTAAGTGTCTGTTTTGTTTTAAATTTTTTCATTGATTTACTTTTCTTTTTTTTTTTATGTACAGCATTTAGGCAAATTTACTGTTTTTAATGTGCTTTATAAATTTTAATTTTAGAACAGATGGACGTAGTTGCCATTTTAATAAAATGTCGAAAAATAAATCTAATGGTAGTGCGTCCAGTAATTTGGAGTTATTCCAGACCTGTCTCATAAAAATAAAGACCAATGAATTGCGTACAATGAAAGTACGTATATTTAAAGACTTTTCGCCGGAGGAAGATTATGTTTTTATGACCAAATTCTGTCATACAAGCATTCAGATTGTATAAGAGAAGATTTCCTTATCCAATTTACACAAGGTGAAATAACACAGGATGGAGTTTATTTGGAACATTTGCGTCTAAACTAACTTCCAGACGCTTTGTCACTCTTTGGACCCTTTGTCATTGTTCCAATTTCAAAAGATGAAGCCGTCTGCAGCGCAAAGCGTCTTCCGTGAGCGTCGTTTCTATTTGTAGAGGCGAAGAACTTTTTTTCTGCGCAGTATTCGATGGCTCAGACAGGATTTGTATGGCCAGGGAAGCCTCGCCAAGCCAAAAGCCAAGCTCCAAGCTCACATCTGGTCACGCACATTTGTTATGTCTTTTTGTTTTTCTCCTCAAAGTCTACGAAGGTGAACTCACGGCGTCGCATGCGCCTCTCTACCAATAGCTGCTGTTTCCATCCCCGACATCCTTGCGCCTCAGAGCGCGCTCCAGACACCATCAGTCACTCCGCTGATGCCGTTGTGCGAGGTGCACGAAAACGGTGCTCCGGACCTGAAATTCCCGATTGTGTTCTTTGTGTTTTTGTTGAATTACGTCTCATATTAGGGGTAAGAGGAGTCCGGTGCGGTGAAGAGAGGTTTCTTAGGAGGAGTTTTCAACATTAAAGTCCTAATTGAGGGGAAGTATGAGGGACACGAGGACAGCACGAGTCAGGGTGAACAAAGGCAGCAGATGGCTTTTTCCTCTCCGCTACATTATTTTTTAAGTCAGAGAGACACGGAGGCTGTTAAGAGCTGTCCGAGAGAAAATCAACGGGAGCATGCGTTAAGAGAAAAATAAAAGCGACGTAAAAAAATAATACAGGTATTTTTGAAATCTTAAACCTTTAGATGAGAACCACTAAAACGAAAGCAACATTGTTAATTTCACTTCAATGTGTAAAAATCAATTATGTAATATTAGACTTCTACAATTTTTGTTATGATCGTTATCATAGCTGAAGCACAATGGATCCACAGCCACCCGCCAGATTTGAAACAAACAGCCAAAGAAAAATGGCATGATTTGTTTATTTTAATTGTCTAATAAAATAATAAACTTGATCAGGTCGTGTGTTTCTGCGTGAAGGCTCAACCCAGCAGTGGGCGTGGCTTGCAAAGGAGTCTCCGCCCACAAAGCAGCGTCCCTGTCACTGAGAGCCAAAACTCGTGGTGCGCAAAGGGCGCTGAATGCAACTGAGACCTGCAGGACACGGACAGCTGAGCAGCGCCGGCGTCACGTCTGGTATGTGTTTATATATATTTATGTCACTTTAATGCAATATTCTGTTTAATCGCGTGCAAACTTTGTGTAATCAAATTGCTATTGATTTGAGTTGCTATAGTTCTCCGTAATTAAGGAAACTCACTACTGTTGTATAATATGAGGTCATTTAAGTTTTGATGAATGTCTTGTTTTTTTTTTTTAATACTGATATTGGGTTTTTATATGGTGACATCGATCATGACATGTTGAGCAACACAGCCTGCCCACTCAAATTTAAATGCAAATGTTAGCGCAATAATTCAATCTCTGATTCTGATTAAGCAACTATTTCATTTCCTTACTTATTAAACAGAGACTCTTGTCTCCTTGGGTTTTCAGTGAATATTTACTATATTTCCATATTTTCCGATATTTACAATTTTACACGTTTTTTTTTTTTATTTTTTATTTTTTAACATGCTTTCTGATATTAACAAATTGGATTGGTGTTGTTTCTGATTGTAACTGTTGATGTTGGTTTATAATAACCACTTGCCCTGTTTCTGTCTGCCCGCTCTTAATGAGTCTGTCTGGGTGTGAGAAAGTCTGACCATAGTTATTCTCACTGCAGCTCACGGATGACCGAGTCGCTGTCTGAGAAGCATCGTTTCTGAAGGGTGAGTTCAAGGACACAAAAGAGGTCTCTGTGTTAGACACATAAATCTATAAAAAGTTTGCTCAATATCGTTGGAAAAAAGAAGAAAAAAAAACTTTTTAAAAAAATCCAGATATTAACTCACTTGGATCTGCAACAAAAATATCAAATTCTGACTTATTAAGTTTATTACAACATGTTTGTGAACGTTTAATAAAAGCACATCTGACTGTTTAATTGATATTTAAAAAAAATTCCCGTTAGAGCTATTCCAATAAATTTTTATTTTTATTAATAAGGTTCCAATTGAACAAATGTCCTCATGTCGTTTATAAGACAAACAGCTCCAAATCATGTTAAAAATAATCAGAAATATGTAACGGGAAAAAAAAACTTCTATAAGCACGGACCAAGGAAGGAAGGAAGGAAGAATCTTAAAATGTATGTATGAATAAAGAATATTTCTCTTTTGTGTGTCTTTTTTCTGCTCAATAAAACTCGTCTTGTGTGGCGTGCTTTCTTTTTTGGGGGGATTTATGTTGATAGAGTGTTTATTAGAATAAATGGGCGGAAATTAAAAGCTGTTCATTTCCGTCTGTGGGAATTTTGCAGCTTCATGAAGGGTTAGGTTTTCAAAACAAATTAAATGCAATTGTACTTAAATGTTGGCTTCACGCTTACACGTATAGCATATTCTCTAACACAAACTTAGATGTTGTCGTAACTACCATTACTTTCTTCGTAATATATTTACATGGACTATACACCATGAACCTAAAACAATGCATGTTGCACATAAAACCATAACAGCCTATTGCTCCGACGCTGATGGACGACTGCACGCACGCGTCCCAGCTCACCGATGCAAAAGTAATTACTGCGTGGCACGCGCCTACCAGCTGAGGTTCGGGGCAAGGCGCGAGGAGCTGATCTGCAGCAACTCGGGAGATTTACTGTCAGACTTTTAAACAATTTTATAGCTAGGAGAATTTGACCGGACTTAAATAAAATTAAATAAAATAAATTAGGTAATACATAGATATTAGTTTATGTACTTTAATGAAACGTCTCAGGCCTACTTTAAATTCTGAACTAGTAAAGAGTTAAAAAATAATTTAAGTGGTTGTGTATCTAAGGGCTGAATATAAATCGGTTTTCAAAGACTTTATGCCGCAATCAGAAACCACGTGGGTCGTTGAAGAGACCTGAACTTGAGCTGAGCGCGTCCTGATTTGAATGTTCCCGCGCAGCAGCAGATGCGAACATACAATAGGCTTGGGGCCCACGCCTGAATAAACCAGTCCAATTTGAATAACAGTCGCACGTTTGACGCGTGCGAGAAATATCCCAGCTTTCCCAGGCTCATGGTGGCCGGAGGGGAAAAAAACCGTTGACTACCCCTCCCTCAGCCACCACCTTTTTTGTCCAGTTCAATAGGGATTTAGCTCTTGACTGGTTCAAAGTTTGTGGGAAGCTCTTTGAGGGCCGCTGAGAAAAGACTCCAATATTAACAACACTCGATTAAACACTATGTCCCAGCCGCCATTAGCTGCTGCAGCTGCACCGCATACAGCTTGATGCTTGAGTCAATATTATTCAGTTTTAGGAGACAGACTCTGACTGTCAAACATGTAGAATGTGTTGCAATACGATGCGATGGAGAAAATAATTTTGAACTTAGTGGAAGATTCCAGACTTTACTTTAAAAATCAATTGAGATTTATAATGAGAGAAAGCATGTTTTTGGGTAAAGATACATAATAATGGAATATAACACTTTATTTGTTCCTAAGTGGACACATTTCCACTACAGAGCAACAAAACAGACGGGAATCTATAAAAACTCACAGTTACATTAAAACAAACACAGCAAAAGTAATAAGAATATGAGGGAAACTGAGTAAATCCCACATCAGCACAAAATGCATGTGCAAATTGTGCCTGTTATTTTTGATCAAAAGAATATGCACATATATTCTAAAAAATACAGAAACATAATGCAAGGAATAGAAGTCGTCTGAAAAGTTAGTTTTTATTTGACATGTTGGGAGCAGTGCTACTGACATCTGAACCAACATGCTGTAATATTGCTGTTATTCACAGAAGATTGTGCTAATGCGGCCTATTTTATTCCGTGCTACTGGTGCCTCCCCTAAAGCCTTTTAAAGGTCCGTTATCGTCCACTTCGTCTGGGGAATTGTAACTACCAGACCTCTCGTGGGAATTTGCCCCTCCCCTTCCTTCAAAATCGGCGCGCGGTGTCTGTGACAGTTGGAGCTGCGCAACAGATGGGATAAGGAGGCACGCGCCAGGCACGAGCCTCTCCAAAAGCCCGCCACCACCCTCCTCTCCAACTCCCCTCACGCCCACAGGGAAAGCAGCCGCATCCCACAGAAGCAGTTTGGGCGCAATAAATAAATAAATCAGTCAGAGTCTGACTCTCACAGAGGCAACACGAAGAGATACTAGGGAGACTTTCATGGTTTCAGACATTAACGCAAATAGCAAAAATTGTTATAGTAAAATGCTACATAGCATATACAAGAGATCAATCGTATAAACACATCAGTTTATTGGTGTTTGTAGTGTTGTTACATCCGTGTTTCATCAACTTCTATTGGTTGGATTCTCATCAGCTTGTGGGCAGCAGCTATTTTTCACTGTTACTTTTTACAACACAGAAGCTAAAAAGTTGAGAAACACCGTGAGAGGCCACTTCTACTCTCCTTTTCTGTTTCCTCATATGCGAGGCATGTGTGAAACAGTTGATAGGAATTAATAGAAACTAAAATGATGACTTGACCTTCAAGCACCTGTACAGGTGGAGACTGCAGGTGCGTGTCAGATTACGGAGCTCTCCTGCCACCATTTGGTGAGGAAAAGTACTACAGTTATAATTACTGCAGTTACAGCACATGGCTCAAACTTGGGCACATACTAGTGTGTCCCAAGATTGGTTCATAAAAAATAAATACATGTCTATGTGGTACATATTTTAAAGCAACATCACTGTAAAAACATTATGGAATATTTAACATAACGTGACACTTGGTTGGGGGTTAAATTGTAACTGCCAATAGATGAAATTTAAATGCCTTAAAACAATTATTAGCTGTTTTGTCCCGACCTCTGCAATGTATAGTTTTGCTTTGCTTACAATGACTTACAAATATTTTACTAAAGTGAAACTTATTTGAAATTAAATGTTAGGCTTCCTCTTTATCCCCCTTGGCCTTATAATGTTACGCAAGTATTGGCTGATAAATTTAACACTAAGCCATGGTGCAACATCACTGATATCTATTTATTTACTTTGACAAAAACAGAATTCAAATGATGAGATCATTTGACTGGTAAAGGTTAAATAATTTTACTTTTGTCACCTTAGAAAAAAAAAATCCATGTAGAATAGCAACACCCTCTTTGTCAATAGTTCATTTTGCAGTGTAAGAATTTTTTTGTTGTTGTTTGACAGTAACATAATTGCATTTGTAACAGTTTATTACATCTGAACCCATCTATGGTCTGCCACTCCAGAGTTGGTGGTTTTCACAGTTAAACTATAATACTTTTGGTATTCCAATAATGGGTTCACAACATGTTATTTTAAATTCTGGGAAAATTGTAAGGTACTATAATTCAAAGTACGCTAATACTCACTAACTGAAAACAATGGATTAACACTTATATGCAAGTTAAATAGTGTTAATGTAAATTTTATATTTTTTAGTTCAGGTCAAATCAGTAAGATATGGTGCATATCAATAAGAGTCTTATTGATATGAAAATATCTTACAGGGTCAGGAGAATTATAAAGTTGCAATCTGAGAGTCTTGGGTGGGAAAAATACAAAGTAAAGAAAACTGAATTTAATTTTAACTATTTTATGTGAAAATATTACATCAATCAAAATGAAGTAGTGATCTGGAACAGAAAGACAGAGGCATTGTTGTTAAGATAAAATAAATCCAGGTAACTTTTTAATACTTCAGGGAGTTGATTGCTTTTAATGGATGTTATTTATAGAAAGAAAGAAAAAAGACCCTTCTTCAAACTAGTTCCACAGAAAGCCACCAGGTGGACATCTTCAATGTGGAAATCACACGTGTTTAACATTTTAACGCAAAATTTACACTGATGGAGCTTTTGACACTGGATGCTTTGAAAAACACGCCAGTCTTAAATCAGCTTTTAGCTGAACACGCATCCCATTGGTTAATCATTTCCTCCGTTGAACCGCTCGGGAATTACTCAACTTCCAGGAGCTTTTCCGCACTGCTCCTTTAATTTGTGAGCCGATTTTCAGCGAGCAGCAACTTGTTACAGGCTCAGCGGTCCTCCCTCTGCTGGATTATTTATCAGGCGCTCCGTCCCATGTCGCCATCTGCTCGAAGGAGAGAGAGAGAAAAAAAAAAACAATAGGAGTCTTCAAGCCACATGATAGGAGACATTAACTAGGTAGAAAAAGTAAACACACAAAATATAAATAGTTTATAGGACTTAGAGGATCTTGTGCAACAGGTGTTCAGGAGAATCCTGCTTGGATGAGTCATTCAGCAAAGCAGAGGTTGGTTCAAACAGCGTAGGATGCAGTGTTTTCAACCAATATGTAAAGAAGATGATGTATGTTTATTTCTGGGACGGATTCCGCTGTTTATCGTCGCTTCATAGAAACCCATGGAGCAATAACCGAGCTTGTCCACACAATTAACCCGGTGACTGACATGTTCAGAGGCTTTATGGACGCAGCGCTGCTAACCCCGTCCGCCCGGTGAACTGAGTCAGGGAGGGGGAGGGGGTCATAGCAGGCAACCGAGGGACGGAGCCGCCTAACCCGCAGCCGGCTGCAGCCATGGTGGTGGAGGGCGACAGGACGCTGGTGGCAGCCAGGCAGGGAGACGTGCAGACGCTCAAAACGCTATTAGCAGCGAAGGTTCTCAGCAGCGACGTGAAGGATGTTCTGGGGGCTTCGCCGGTCCACCACGCAGCCCGGGCCGGGAAGCTGACCTGCCTGCGTTTTCTGGTGGAGGAGGCAGGGCTGCAGGGTAACTGCCTGGCAAACAACGGGGCCAGTCCGGCCCATGATGCGGCAGCCACGGGCAACCTGGCCTGCTTACAGTGGCTGCTGACCCAGGGGGGGTGTCGGCCGGAGGTGAGTAACCTGAACCAGACATCTCAGTTCCGTTTATTCTGACCTGGCGTTAACTCTATGGGAGATTATCAATACTCTAGTCACAAAAGACTACATTATGTTTATATAACAGGTCAAAATAGTAACTAATCCAGCCAGAGGTACGTTGCTCTACAATCTAGTTTCATTGTTGTTGTTTTCAAACTTTTTGTAATAAGCAAACAGTCGTGGCCTCTATGACTAAGAAGTCTGTTGGCTTTGCATGGTTGGTTGAACAATGTGGTTTAAAATTTTACTCTGAAGATAACATTTCCACTTTTTTGTACATTGAAAAAAGTTAAATGAATAGCCAGATTAGACGTCAGATTCCAAGTGGGAATGTCACAGGTTTCTAACAAAAACTGACCTCATAATCTAATATGTTGACCCTCCATCTAAGACTCGGTGATTGCAGCAGTAAAAAAAAAAGTGTATTTGCAATTTTGATCATTTGTATACCATTAAAACTTTTGCACACTATTTCATATCCTTAAGCAAACGTGTAACCAGAATTTGAAAGTACAGCTATTGAGAAACACACTATGATCAGCTTGAATTGCTGCTAGTAATTATCCTGGTCACAAAGCACATACATTAACAAACCCCTTTGACTTTCTAACTTGAACTAGAGGTCACTTAAATTGGTTTAATCCCACACCAAAATTCCAGTTTCAATAGTAAATAGACCACGGCATAAAAATCAACCAGCAATTGCTGCTGGTTCACTGTATTCTGCTTCAGTTCATACTGGGAATTCAGAGAATTTTTTTCCCCCACTCCACTGATTTTGAGATATGCCTAATCAAGCATGAGCAATTCGTCTTTATGGCTGTTGGAGCTTATTGTCGATACATCGCAACAAATTTATTTTACAAAATAATTTATCCCGTAATGATTACCACTAAAGACAGTTCAAGTACCACTAGTGATCCTTGCACCATAGTTTGACAACCATGGATTGAGGACATTGGTTTCAAGTGT
Organism: Brachyrhaphis roseni; assembly: GCA_903066815.1. Lineage (NCBI taxonomy): Eukaryota > Metazoa > Chordata > Actinopteri > Cyprinodontiformes > Poeciliidae > Brachyrhaphis > Brachyrhaphis roseni. Next base: position 99,819 of record CAEFZY010024769.1, on the reverse strand, counting down.
TGGAGTGCTTAGTGCTGGTTTGTAGCTTACATGAGATTTTCAGTTTATTGCTACAAAAACTACTTATGGCATGCAAGCCCCAACATTCTTAAACTATGCAATTTATCTGCTTCCTGTTGAGAGAGCTTCTGAACAACCAGTTGTTTGTTGAATATAAAAGATTATTTCATCAATGCTTTTTTTCTTTGTTCTTGCAAAATGTAAATAATCACTGATGAATTATGCAGTAACTGGTGGAGTAGTATCATCTTACAAGATGTTTACTTTGCCACACTGACTTTTGAAGGTCACACAAACAGCCTAAGACACTAGGTTTAATATAATGTATATAAACCCTTTCACTGGGCAGATGGTCATAATGTTATGTCATAATATATGACTATAGAAGTCTATGTGGGTACTGTTGTCATCAGCAGGAAAACTAGTTATGCAGCCCTGAACTGTTTTAGATACCAGCCTACTTTGACTTTTAAAATTTTCTTGGGTTTGTTGTTTTATTGTGATCAACTTTACAAACATTGTCAAATGATAGTAAAAGTTCTTCAGCATTGTTGCAATTTTGGTCAAGCACACAGAAAAGGGTCTACCAGAAATGAAAGAAAAAAGACATTAGAAGAAGAATAAGTTGGCGCAGTCAAATTAAATAAAATCAGATTTTTGTGTTTAATGAGGAAATGAGCATCTTTTTTTTAACAACTTAAAGTCTTCTAGGGTTTCTCTCTACAAGCTCGGTATTCTATTCTATTCTCTGCAGATCCTTTCAAACTCGGTTAGGCTGATGGGGCAGTGTTGGTAAACAGCCATTTTTAGGTTTGTCTAGAGATGTTCGACTGGATTTAAGTCTGGGCTTTGGCTGGGACACTCAAGGACATTCGCAGACTGCTCCTTTAGCCACCTCTTTGTTGTCCTGGCAGTTGGATTTGGGTCATAGTTGTGTTAGAAGATGATTGCTCACCTTACTCTGAGTTTGAGATCATTCCAGAGCACGCTTTCTTGAAGAATTCTTGCTGTGTTTACTGATGTCGTCTAACCCTCTGTACAGACTGCTTCCATAGTTCCTGCCACAGAAAAACACCAAGCAGTACAACGCTACCATCAACATACTTCACAGCTAGTGTTGCAACTAAAGTCATATGTCTTACAGTGCTGGTAGCTGTTGCTTTTTTTTAGTAGGCTTTGTTTTTACATGCACTTAAAGTTCTCTATGTCAATCTTTGTTTCCACTGATAATCATAATTTATTTCCTTTATGGTGTCCATTTATTTCGCTATTTCCATTTAGAGCAAAGACAATCCACCAGACCTCTAGACTAAGAACACTGTTTGCCTCTCCTCATTAGTAACACCTGAACAGAATTATACTTGACCTTAAGGAACACCATATCTGCATCTACCATAATCTGTTCACAAAATGAAATACCACCAACTAGTGGTGATAAAGATGGCTCCTATAGTCGACACGGTGTTATCCTGGTTAGGGCAGGGCCTTGTTTTCTATAAACACTTTAGCATCAGACTCGGGTGTACTTCACTATGCTGAGGTCTGAGTGGCCGCAGAATACACTCAGTACACCTGAGTATGTTCGAGCCTTTAGGGTTCACTTTTAAAAAAAGTTTTATCTTGATCTCATCGGGCCAGAAAACTTGGTTGTTCATTGTCTGAACATTTTTGAAGTACATTGTGGTGAAAATCAAATGGTTTAGAATGTATCTTTTTGGCTTCCATCTGGCCATTCTACCATAAAGGACTGATTGGTGGAGTCCATCAGCAATGGTTTAACTATGGTTCTTTGATTGCCATAAGGGATCAACAGAGCTTCACATTAGTGATCATTTGATCCGCAGTCATCTCTCCTCCCTGACTTTGTTTAGCTGCCAGATCTCAAGAGGATAATGATGGCTCCAAATTTTTTACATCTTTGAGTAATGGAGACGACCACAGTGCTTTTCAAAGCATTTAGTGCTGCACAATCCTCTTGTTTTCTCACCCAAAAGGATTGTGCAGGTAGATCTGGTCTGGTAGATCTGCAGACATTTACTTCAACTTCATTGATTGGTTTCTGTTCTGATGTGCATGGTGAGCTTTTGGACGTTAGACGGCTGTGATCTTTTTCAAATCGTTCATTCAACCAACTCCGTTTGAAAGCTGTTTTCAGATCAGTTGTAGTACAAGTCTGTTTTATGACTACATGTGAAGTAGGGTTAGGGTTTGAATACTTTCAGGTGGCACTGACTGTATACATTCAGGACTAGAATCACATTAAAATATGACCATCTGTTTTTGATTGAAACTTACCCTGCTACACGGTCAGAAGTTACCATGGTGATGAGATATGCAAAGATTGATTTGCATTCTTAATACCCCTTGTACAGCAGTGACAGTGTATAATGAGGGTCACAAAAACAGAATGTTAGCTCAGTTAGTAAACTATGGAAGGGTGCTTGGAGCTACAGTGGTTAAATCCTCACATGATAAATTAAACCTCATGCTAACTCAGTTATTCATGTGTTTCCAGTACATGCAAATTAATCCCAGTCAATAAAGAGCTCCAGCTTGGGTTTCCAAGGAGTCTTAGTAAATACTGTGACGCCAAAAATATAAGCAAATTCTGCATTGCTTTGCATTGTTCTGAAATAAATAAGAGATCCCAAGTAACAAAGAAATAGCTAAGAGTTAAGAGTCAACATTTAGTCTTGGGGTGCAATGAGTCAATGACTGTGTACTGAAAACACTGATATTATCTAGACAATAAGACTAATCCATTCACATGTTCATCATGCTCTTTCTAAGCATCTTGTAGGAAACATCGCATTGAAAATTTGTCTGAAAAATTAGAAGTTACTTGGAAATATGCAGCTATATTTGGAACTGGGTAACATACTTTCTTGTAAGTTTATCCCGACTGCCAATTTTTGTTCATTATTACAAATCTTTCATAAAGATATATTTTCTGACATCTTGTATGTATCACTGTCTAGTACTGTCCTTTAATAATGACCTACTCCTTAGAAATCTCCATTCACTATATGCTCTTACTATATTTTGGCTCTAGTTTTCCTTGTTAATGTATTTATTTTTCCACTGCCCTTTACTGGATTTGGATGCTTTGATTCTGCAGGATTTGAACATCATCCTGCAGCCAGTGGAGCTCTGATCCTGATGTCACTCAGAATGTTCTGAAGGAGACTGCTTGGCCATCACTTTGGGACTTTTAAGCTGAGGCCTGTTGTCTATACATTTGTCATGCAGTGGGTCATTAATCCAATGGACACCAGAAAATCCTCTGGATGTCTCAGAATGAAATACGTTTTTTACTGTGGCCTAGTCAAACTCTGGGCTTAAATCTGACTGTGATGTTGGATTGTGACATTAAACAGGCCATTCATGTTTATAAATCCTCAAATGTGGCTGAACTCCTCAGTGATGAAAATCATTAATTGCTTGTAATTTAAAGTGCTTAATGGCAGTTGTTGCTGCCATTGTGGACCGATTGTTATGGGACTAAAACTTTTTCACTTAGGAGTCGGTTGGTTTGGATTGCTGTTTTTACTTATTAAATCATGATTATGAAACTGCATTTTGTGTTTAATCATGTTATTGATGACTGGTATTTAAATGTTTTTGATGACCAGAAACATTTAAATGTGACAGAAAATATAATCAGAGTAGAGCTGTGAAAATAACAAATACTTTCTGAAAACCACTAGTTTTGATGGGCAATTAGAGTTAATTTCCAAAGACCCAAAGTCGCTTCAGTATTTAGGGTGGTATTTACAGAGAGGACACTGAAGATATGAAAGACATGCTGATCCATTTCAACTTGGGAAAGAAGACAGTTAAAATGCCATTTAGTTAAATGTACAATACACTGTGGAAGGAATTCACAAACGAGTCACAAGTGGTAGTGATGTAGAATTAAGTACCAGGTTTAAATCGGATGTGGGATATTCAATGTGTCACAGCAATTAAAACACAGCAGTCAGAGTATGTGAATCAGCTCTGCTGGAGTGAAAAGGTTCAAAAGAGCCTCTGTTTATAGTAAAATTGTGCCAAACAATGTAGAAATGCAGGGTCTAACTCATCCAAGACCAGGAAGAATTTTAATTGGAACAGGACAGAGGCTGAACCATTTCTGCAAAGCAACTCAGATATTGGTTCCTTTATATCTTGTTTCTCTTAATTACACAGGCAGCTGGTTTCAGTCTTTCTAACAGATGTGCCCTGATCACCTTGACGTTACGGGCTTCCACAAACGGATTATGTTCTGAATAAAAAAAAAAAAAAGAAGACTGTGTGAGTGAGTGTTTTTCAGATTCTCCATCTGTTTGGATTTGCAGGACAAGGACAGCTCTGGAGCCACAGTTCTCCACCTTGCGTGTCGCTTCAGTCACCACGAGATCACCGAATGGCTGCTGAAGAGCGGTGAGGTGGACCCCGGGGCCTACACCGACACAGGAGCCCTACCTGTTCATTATGCAGCTGCCAAGGGAGATCTGGCTTCTCTCCGACTGTTACTGGGACACAGCCCAAAGTAAGACCTGTCTCATCACAGTGTTTAAAATGCTTCCTCTTGAAGTTACCCGTTTCCTCTTATCTGTAGTGACTTAATCTGGGCAATGTGAGGGATTGCAGAGATATTTTTAGCAGAGGTTACAAATAACTTTGTTTACAGGACTAAGCGGCCAATACCAGTTTGTTTACGACATGCAGCAACCCTCCAAAGAATTACACACTTTTTACCTAAACGTGCTTTTTGAATAAAATGTGATGCTTAGCTATACACATAAAGAAACAGATGAACTGGTAAAGGATTAAATTCTATGTTCATGAAGGTAAAAAGTTAATAGCAGGAGATGAAAATCTATTAATTGATGGCAGCGTTATCTCAGTGATGCCCTTCCTTCAGGAAGACAAATTCTAGACTAGATGCAGCGTCTATGGAAAGAAACTGAGAGAAAACAAAAAGTTAACAGTTGAAACAACAGGAAATAATGCAAATTGGAGAGTACCAGCAGAAGAAAGTGAGAAAAGTGGTCATTGTGCCCCAGTAGCATTCTAAGCTTCTGGCAGCTTAACTATAGAGGCAGCTTAGGATAGCCTAAGCCAGTATAACTGTAAACTTTACCAAAAAGGAAAGTTTCAAGCCTAGTCTTAAAAGTAGAGTTCACTGGCCAAGTTGGCTAATATTAGTTAATAATGTATATATTATGTTTTACATAAAAAGCCTGACATTAAACATTTGTTGTATAGGTTTGTCTATTTGGCTGGTTTTACTGGGGCACAAACGGTGCCTAACGGTGACGTTTTACTTGGCCGTAAGAGCTGCTTCGGTGTCTTTCGCTTTGTTCAGCATCTGACCAGATCTAACGCTTGAAACATGATCTGCACTGATCAGGGTTTTTCTGGCAAATACCAATTTCCTGTTTTCTTTAAGGCCTCACATGCTGACACCAACTTTGACCAACAGTTTAGCATTTTCTTAAGAAAAAAACACAAACTGTCGTTCCGGGTGAGAGGCAGGGTCAATCCTGGACAGGTTGCCAGTCTGTCGCAGGGCAACACAGAGACAGACGGGACAAACAACCATGCATACACACTTACACCTAGGGAGAATTTAGAGAGAGGACTGTGGGATGAAGCCGGAGTACCCATGCATGCATAGGGAGAACATGCAAACTCCGTGCAGAAAGACCCCGGGCTGGGAATCGAACCTAGGACCTTCTTGCTGCAAGGCCACTGTGCAGCCCCTTTAGAAGAATAATCACATTTATTTCTTATTCCATATATATGTAGTACAATATAACAAAGCATGACCTCTTACTACAAATATAATACACTGATTCCCTCAGAGGGAAAAGGCAGGTTGTGTCGCGTTTCGTATCTCCAATATTGTGTGGATGCACCCCAGACGGGTACATACCTGCTGAAAATTTAATGCTCCTCAGAGACATTGCAACTCCCTGATAGCTTGGCTCCATTCAGTCCTCTGCGCCGCCCCTCCCACTGCTGGTGTTTACCATCGTCTCCACGGCGACACACAGAAGCACCAAATGGCGATAAGATAATGAGGGAAACAAATCCATTTGTATGGAGGAGCTGCTTTCTAGTCTCCAGCCCTGAATGTACAGTGGAGATGAAGTTTAATGTTCAGACTTCAATATGATGTGCAAACACGCATCCCTGTGTTTTAACAGTTATTGCTGTTTTATTTCTACCTGGAAGATCACAAAGATTACATGGACTGTCTTGGTTGCATCATTGCATTTGTAACAAGCAGCCTAATTATAGTGTAACGTAATGAGAGTGTGGCTGCAGGGCATAAAAGTACATACACTCGACGTAAACAACAACACCTTTATGGTGTTTTCTGTTTTCAGCATTGTATTTTGACTTATGTCTCACTTTTAATCATAACAGAATATCTTATTGACAATAAAATACCAACAAATACATCATTTTGGAGTTCTGACGAGAAATTTCTAGAAAATGTTTGGAGTACTGTAATTATTATAGTTATACACGGCCCAGAAAAAGTATTTACTCCCCACTGATTTCTAGCTTGTTTGTCACATTTTCATGTTTCAAAGCATTGCGGTTAATTGGAAATTAGTTTTTTTTATATCGACGTGGAAGAATTGCGGTCAACTCTTTTTAGCAAAGTTACTTTAATTCAGCCGCTGCTTATGCCAAGCCATCTCAGTCAGGTTTATGTCCAAATTACGACAAACCCTTTGTTTATTTTCTTCTTTTTCTTATTTTCTGTCATTCAGATGTGTATTGGTGTTTCTTTAGTTCATTATCTTCTGCATAACCCAAAGTATGATTAGGTTTCAGTTCACCAAACACAACATGAACCACAACTATAGAGGTAATTGTGGTAGAGGTAACCACAACTACCTCTATGTTTGGCTGTCATTATAATATTCTGATTCTGAAATGATGTTTTAGTACAGCAGAAGTATTGTTCTACCGTTGTCTCTCAACATAATAATTTCCCTAACGTCTTGGGAATAATCCAGATGCTTTATTGGGAAGTGTGGAGTAATTGATCTTTGTGGTCAGCTCTGGTTTTCACTTTGGAGATCTCCAGTGGATACAATTGTTTCCCTGGCTCTTCTTTTCGCTATGATGCTAATGGCTCTTATAGACAGTAACTACACAGGAAAGAGGCAGAGAAACAAGGAAGAAATGAGTTTAAAAAATATAAAAAATAAATAAATAAAAACTGATGTTTCCTAGTTTCTCATCTGTTCTTGAATGTCTTCAGATCAGGGCATTATGTTTTGCTTTTTGAGCTATTCTGGCCTACTCTATAGTGTCAGACAGGTTGTATTTCAAGGATTTCCTGATTCTAACTTTAAATGAAATCATTTTCCTCTCCCATATTAAGATACAATTGTTATTTATTAGAATTATTGAGAAAAAAAGAAGAGAAAGGTTTGCAATTTGTCCTGTAAAAGGAGTACAGGATGTAATTTCAGTTGGATTGTTTTGTTTTACTAAATTGTAGATTAGAATTTTGTCCCAAAATCTGACATCAGTATGTCCCCAAAAAATCTATTTAAATTTCAATTAAATGTTGCACAAATATTAACTTGCAGTGGAGGCCAAAACTTGATCCCACATCCATAAACACCCTTTCTGAACAAAACTCTTAGTGTGAAATAAAGGCAGTCCTTTTATTGTCACATATTTTTTTATACTGTCGTGTTGCAGGATGGGTCATTGAATTTGTGTTTCTAGATAGTTTTGTGAACTGCGTCTAGATGAGCATTTTATCTGCCAATCTCTAACAGTGAGCCAAAACAAAAAGCTCAATGTGCTGTGCCTGACAAGATAGCCTCATTACAAAAAGTGGATGAATGAATGATGGTGAAAGACTGAGAGAGAGAGAGCTAGTAAGTGGGAAGCTGCAGACATCTTATGTAATCAGTTAGTGCAGATTAAGCTCTTTGGCCTGGAGACGGTTCCAGCATGAAGTTTAAAAGGACATCGCTCTGTGTTGAGGTAATCCGGAAAGTTAGCCACCTAAAGCTCCGTCAGAAGTGGGGGCTGAGAAAACATATTGTCTGATGGCTCCTTTTCTCTTGATTTTTCTTGAAATAGAAACTTAGTTAATTCTAGTTCTTCATAGAGTTGACTTTAAAATTAACAAATTCAACAGCCTCAATGTGAAAGTAGAGGATTTTAATCTCTTACATAAAAAGCAGTGAAAACAGAGTTCATAGAGAATCTGGAAAAAATTTTTAATTGTGTTTCACTATTTTCTAGGTCTGGAAAAATATGAAAGAATAAAATAAGTGTGTGAAAAAAAAAAATATTTTCACAGTTTAGTCTCTTTCCCATTGTCAAAAAGTTGTGTCCTTCTCTCTCCATGTTTTTACGTTTTTCTGTAAAAACATGGAGAGAGAATAATGGTATATAATAATAATTATATAATGGTATAAACATATACCATTAGAAGGTATATGTTTCTAATACTTCACTGTGTCCTAGCTTTGTTTATTTCTTCTGTGCGTCCATCCTTCCCTTTTCTTTCTTCCTTCTTTTCTTCTTTCCTTCCTCTTTTCCATTCTTCCATCCTTCCTTCCATTTCCATCTAAAAAATTAGTCCGTAAAAACCTGCAGATTTTACTGTTGAATGTTCAGGAACTTTGTAAAGGTTTCAGCTCCAGCAGAGATACAGACTTAATGACAACCTCTTATTGAGTATATGGTTGAAATTAAACTAATGAGAATGTGCTTGTATTAGAATACATTTTCAAGATGCCATTATTGAGGTGTTAACTATATATTGTTATAGTGACTTCTCAAAGCTGTTTCTGTCTCTAGGTAGTTTATTTCATGAAGTTGGTAAGATGTTAGCTCACAGAGAGAAATTAGTAAATAAGGCAGTATTTGATTAAACCAATAGCTTTGTTGCACCTCCTGTGCTCTATAATCCTAATAAGTTCCTGGTGCAAGTTGGATAAAAGCCCCTTTCAAACATCCTTCAGAACAACAGGTTTAAAATGAAAAGATGGAACGTAACACGACATTACAGCTACATAGAGACTATGTTTACATAAAATATAACAGCATCCATATTCATGTAAAAAAAACAACGTGATTTTTAATCAAAATAGCCACAAATTAAATAATATGTACATGAGATATGTATTTTGTTGATATTTGGCATCATTCTGCATCATTTGATGTTTTTGAATCTAATCTAAAAAAATATCTGTTGCGAAAAAAAAAAAAAAAAAAAAGTTTTTTTCCTGCTTGTTCAGGTTGAGGAATTGCTGTGATGTCACCAACAGTATAGAATCAGCTGGACATCATTAGAAAACGGTTTGCTTAACTTACCACGTGGCATTTAATAAATTACTGGTTTAGATATTAATGTATAACAAATAAGATTGAATGATGAATGTTTTAGCATTCGGCAGCTAAAACAAGTGACTTGTCTTCACTGCTGGCTCATCAGTAGGCCTGGATGTTGGTACCACGCATGGTGCTTGTGCAACAAAACTTTACTTTTATTGTGCAAATCTCTATTTATTGTCACCTGACTTGAAACATGTTCCTGCTTGGCCTTTAGAAACTTCATTAAACTTTCAAATCTGTGCAGTAAAACACTCAAGACACTTTTTAAATAACCAATAAAACAGACACACGTCAGATGCACATGTTGCAAAAAGACATCCATTTCTCCATAAAAACTCTTCATTATTCAATAGGGGGTAAACACTGAGCTTGTCAAAAGCCTTCATTAGCCAGGAGGGCCATTTGTAGGACATCAATTACAGTACTGTAATGAAGACGACCTTGGTCTTTGTTACTGCAGAAAGGAAAGGTACAGTGGTCAGACTATTGCCAGAGCAAAATGCTCACTGGAGCTGAAATGGAAATATATCGCATGTCTCTGACTCCAGTGTGACAAGTTTTCTGTACAGTCCCTGCTGAGGTGGTGCGCCTTGTGTCGGAGAATAGTCTAACCTCTTTCCTAACCCTCTGAAATCTACACTCCTTCTCCAGAAGCACCTTTTCTCTTCCTAAGCCTCTCCACTTTGAGGAGTTTGGTCCTGGTTGCTTTAGTATGTGACCTTTAGCACAGTGAAGTTTTATGAATAGGATTAATTAAAGAAATATATTTTTCTCCTTCTAAGAAAAACGTGAGCGAAACCCACTTTAGTTACATCAATGAAAGATTCATTAACATGCTCACTTCCTGATGACAGAAACACAGACGACTTCCTTTTCTTGTGTTGAAATATTTATTATCTAATTGTTCCTACGTGGAACTTTTCACTTAATCATTCAAAGAGGCCCTCAACGTTTGTTTTCTTCTAACAGACAGTACATATTTATCTTTTGTAGCTCAGAATAAGACTAACTGATATTAAAACTACTCGTTTGGCATGATTTAACTGCAGCTTGTGCAAAGGTGAGACGTAGCCCTTTAGCTTTCTTATGTAGTCGCTCAGCTCCACTTGCAACTCTTAGTTAGGCACATTGCGAGTCAAGCAAAGCTAGTGGGTTGATAATCCTCTTAAGTGACTCATTGCTCATTTGTCAGAGTCCAAATAAAGTACGACCTTATGGGATTTCGTTGGGAAGCACTCGTTTCCTCCGTGACATCCCGCTGCGACAGAGAATATCTGGGACAAGAAGGGACATGAGGGCTGGATAGTTTTGCTTTGAGAGCCGGGCTAAGGATCTTTGGGGAAAAAAGAAAACAGGGAATGAGATTCAGTCGGGCTTGCCTGCTTGTCTACTTTTAGCAACAGACCAAGGTGTTTTGCACCTACAGTCAGACCGTGTGTACTCGTCTAAAGCTGAAGCTAAAAATAGGATTGCATGTTGAAAAGCCTTTTTCCAGCAAGGGCTTGTATCTGGAATAGACAGAATCACTGGAACAACGAGAAAACACACTTTTCAAATATCCCCCTAAGTATTGCTTGATGAAATGAAATGTGATTAAAGATTATTGTCTTATTAAGTACGGATAAATCAGTGTTACTACTCAACAATTGAAGTCCTGACAATAAGTATATAAACCACTGACCTAAGGATTTGATGCAATGAAACCTAATTGGCCTGAACTATCCCCGCTGTGGAACATGGTGGTGGCAGGATCATGCTGCTGGGAAACTGGTTAGATACTATTGGAGGATAGATGGAGCTAATCCTGCGCTCCAGTTATTTGGAAAGTCATAACTCAGAGCTGAGTTTGATGTCAGAACTGAGATAATTTTAGATTCACTCTTATCTTACTACTGTTAATGCGAGGAGCGGCCATCTTGAAACACGAAGTCGGCCTTACAAGTTACGACCAGGGGTAGTTGGAGTTACTCTTACTTTTCTAGTGGGAAATCTGACTTCGGAGGACGTTCCAGTCAATTTTTCCGACAGGAAAGTCAGAATTTCCCAGTTTCTAGTACAACTGGAATGTAGCAGAAATACAGGAAAGTGATGGTAGAAAACCTGTTAACAGGCAGCTGTCTTGATCCAACTCATTGGCCGTTAAAGATAATATCCAAACAAATAGTTTACTGAATTATGTATGTTGCTAACATGATGCGGCGTATCTTCCGTTGCATCAGTAGGTCAGCAGTTGGATTGAGTGGGTGCCAAAAAGAACCAGGGCCTCACTCCACCTCTGTGTGTGAGAAAACATCTGTGGTTCAGTCAGCTGTAAGGATCCTTGAGGATTGGCCAATTCCAATCAGGTTGATTGCCAAAACTTAGCAGGTCCTGCAAATACAAAAGAGCAGGCCCTGCCATAAATAGGCCGTCTCTGTGGCTCAGCAGTTATCTCGCAATCGAAAAGTTGTAGGTTTAGGGTTAGGGTTCAATTTCAGCAAAGGGTCTCTGGGTCAGGCATTTAACTTTGTGAATGCGGCTGTCATGTAAAGTGCTTTTAGTGGTCAGTGTGACTAGAAAACGTTAATATATATTCAGTCCATTTACCAATTACACTGCTAAAGGCTTGAGACTGGTGTGGCGGTTCAATGACTTTCAATGACCTAAAACTTGAAGCTGGAGCAACAACGCATGTTTATGGTACAGCTGAAATGGTGGGTCTAGGTGGTTTTGTATATATATCAAACCTAATGTCAAATCAAAGGAGCACAATCTTGTTTAAAATAACTATGAAGTATTACAGTTTCCCTGTTTAACATCTTTTTAATGACTTGTTGTTGGAACATTAATTTCAGGTCAAATGTAGCAGCAGTTATCAGGTTTGCTGTCCATGACTTTTCATTGCTTGCGGGTTTTATTTACTCACAGTGTCGTCAACTCCCAAACTAAGAATGGTGCCACGCCGCTCTACCTGGCCTGCCAGGAAGGTCATCTGGAGGTCGTCCAATACCTGGTCAAGGACTGTGGAGCAGAACCGGGCATCAGAGCCAACGACGGGATGACGCCTCTGCATGCTGCTGCTCAGATGGGCCACAGCACCGTCATCGTCTGGCTGGTGTGTTGACATGCACATCAGATCTTTTCAAATTTATTAAACACCCAGCATTATTTGTCTCTTTCTTTTTGTTAACATCTTCTCATTTACACTAAGAGTAGTGAAATCAATGAACACCGGTGAAGCCTGTTCTTGTCTTCTCACCCTGTAGATGAGTTTCACAGACATCAGCCTGGCGGACAGGGATGGCGACGGGGCCACGGCCATGCACTTCGCAGCCAGCCGTGGCCATGCAAAGGTGCTCAGCTGGCTGCTGCTGCACGGAGGAGAGATAGTCACTGACAACTGGGGAGGGACCCCTCTTCACGACGCAGCGGAGAATGGAGAACTGGAGGTGGGGCGATCAGAAGTTCTCTCTAGAAAAGTTCATTTTTTCTCATTATGTAAATAACAAAAGAAAAGAATAATCTGAGTATTTAAAGTAGAGGATGTTTTCATTCTCTGTGCTCTCTCATCCATCCTGGGTTTAACAGCCCGTCTGTTTTGAATAATTGGTGTCTAGCGTACGGTTTTTACCCCCACCCCAGTAACCTGCTGTTTTGACTAAATTTTTTTATGGTCAGCCTCAAAGAAAACACTGCATTGAAATTTTGCTCTTTCGAAAGTATTCATACCCCGTAAATATTTTGCCATAAACTTCCACAGATATTACATTCTTTTTGTGAGATAGACCAGCACAAAGACTCTTTCTGCTTGGTGAATGTTCACCATTGTGAAGAATGTAAAGTAGTTCTCTTCAAAGTGGTTTATTAACCAGCTCCACATCAAGCATTCTTACATAACATGAGCTGTTATACCACAGAACCAAACTATACCATGTGAAAATCTGAGGCAGTTCTGTGCATGTGCACCAATCATGACTAAAGGTACCGTGTGCACATTGGGACAACAGGTACAAACTGAGTTGTCTGTCACTTTCACTTTCCTACATTGAGGGAAAGTGAAAAGGCATACAGAAATGACTTTCAATTCATTAAAGGTACACAACAAGAATGTGGAAGAAGGTGATGAAAGTCAGTACAGTGAAGGTTTAGCCTCAGGACCAGTGACGTGCGGTGAGGTTCATAGCTGGTGAGGCACTGACTTAATCATAATCATATTTACAAATATAGACCCCGTGTATGTTATTGTTTACATAAGGAAATTTCGCGCATGCAGACAACGCTGGAGGGCAAAAAGACTTTTCGTGCTTAGCCGCGCTGCCGCCGTAGAATAATTTCGTTAACTCAATCAAACTATGACTATGTAGATATTATTAATTTCGTGTTGTGCTCCACAGCAAAGGAAGAAACCGTTAAAGTACAACTCAAAACCACTTCTTTCCCGCTTTCTGTATCAGCTATGAGCAGGCTCGTTGCCAAAGCAACTGACAACAACGTAACAAAAAAAACCTCCACACAAATATTTTGCACACAAAGAGAAGAACATTCAGTCTGTTGCAGTACTGTAGTATGGTTTTAGGCCTAATGTTTATTTTGCTATTATTAATAAGTGATTACTGTGGTACGAGGAGAAAACTATAAATATATCGGTGCACTTGACTTTACTGTATAGCTAGCAGTTGTGGAGTCACAATGTCTGGGATCTTGAGCGCCCCCTGCCATGAGGCAAGAGAACTGCCTGCCTCACCTCAAATCTGTTCCCTGCCGTTTCTAATCGCTCCTCAGCACAGTGACAAAAAACACTGCGTTATGTACATAAGCTAAATTATGTAAAATTAGTTCATATATTAAATGTTTTTTAGCCATTTTATTGGCGACGTACAGACAGGAGGAACATGCTCCCATCAAATGGCAGCCAGTGCAGTTAGTGAGAGGTTCATCAATCCCAGGTGAGGCTCAGATCTCTGCTGCCTCACCAACTTTGCTTCCGAGCATTTGAATGGGAAAATGAGAAAATTCATCGATTTTGAAGGAAAAAATAATCAAAATTGGTTAAGCTAAATGAAAAATAGGTACTTTATAGTACAAACCACAAGGTAAAAATGGCAATCTAAATGATTTTATCATTATATTTTTCCATGATGGCAGGTGAGGCTCTATCTCACCTGCCTCCCCTGACCGCACGTCACTGCTCAGGACAATGGCCCTCGTATACAGTCAGAGCTACATTAGATCATAGCATCAGAATGGTGTAGTCAAGACCTGAATAAATTAGGATTTTGTATGAAAAACTATTTGACTGCACTCTAGATGTTTTGCATTGAAGAATGGGGCAGTCTTTCAGTCTTTAGAGGCATAAAGCTGGTTGAGAGAAATTCCCAAAAGACTTTCAGGACAGGACAGAATGGATATGACAGAATGTCATATCCATTCAGGGATTTTTATTTGAAATTTTATTTGAAATTTTGCTTAAATAGTGTATGATTTTCCTCCAGTTGACACTTATGATCTGCTTTGCTTTGGTTTAATCACATAAGACTCCAGTGAAATGTATTAAAGTTTATGGCTGCAACATGACAAAATGTGGAAAAGGTTCAACAGGCATGTCATAATCCATAAATAGGAACTGCAATGTTAGAATTAAAAGATATTTTAGCTTATCAAAAATAGGTAAAGTGGATGTCAGAATTATCATATTCAGCCATTGTGAGCCAGTTAGAAATAATTGTTTGTAATGCGTCTTTGTTCAGAGTATGATTTATTTTCATTGATTTCCTATATGTATTCACAATTGTTAGGAGGACAACAGTGGCCATGTGACCATCAAGAGCTATGTACTTATTATCATATCAAATAATTTTTATTTTCAGAATACTATGAAAATAATATAATAACTTATTGCTCTATTGTTATTATATTACAATATTTGTAATTATATTACTAATATTGCAAAATTTGAAATGATTAAATTAAGATGTTATTATTAATTTTACATCATTTGTTGCTACAATGAGTCAAGGTGGCAGAAAAGTTTTTTAGTGTAAGAAAAACAGAAGGATTTTTTTTTTACATGTTATTTTAATGTATTGTTCATTTAAACAGCATGTTTAAATTTAAATTTCTAAGACAGTTGTCTCAGTTTGGGAAACTGTAAAAATGTATTGTATTTTTTTCACAGCACAGTTCTGACAGACTGCAGCGTCTCTCAGCACTGTGGTCCACATTCAAACCTTCTAGATATTCATTCAGTACTTTAAACTGTTCCCACTGTTTGTGCAAAACCAATTACCTGAGAGGTAATTACATTGATGAGTTTGTCATCAGTAATCCAGACTGACTGAAGTTTTGTTCCTCCTCTAACTGACCCTGTCCTATTTCTGCTCCGCAGTGCTGTCAGATACTTGTGGTAAACGGCGTGGACCTGGGCATTCGGGACCGGGACTGCTTCACAGCTGCGGACCTGGCTGAATACAACGGCCACTCCCAGTGTGCCAAGTATCTGCGCACAGTGGAAAACATGGTAAGATCTGTGGCTAACAAGTTCTGACCTCTGATCCACTGGCGAACCGAGCCAAGCTGTGAGGTGATCTCTCTGTCAAGGAAGAGAAGTTTGTAATAAAATTCCTCTGGTTTTCAAGCCTAAACACATTTTACTTTTAAATAATTAAATACACTTTGTGGAACAAACCTGCTGCCTCTCTCAGCAATAATAGCAAGCATAAGTACATGATAACATGTCTTAGCTAACAATAAGCGTATGCAACAGTGCTTCTGCTTCAAGGAGCTGAACGATTTTCATTTTAACAAACTATAGACACAAAAGTAATGTAAACTGTTTTGGTAAGAAATTTACATCCATTATCATGGGTACATTTTTGGCCTGTTATTTGATTAATGTTTAAGTAAATAGCTATGCAACATAAAATTATTTTTAAAAACAAAAACTGGATGTCAAAGATGGTGTAAATGTTCTCTTATCCACAAAGGGTTATCACATTTCCAAAGAGTGGACTTTGGAGCTCTAGGAACGCAGCATCTTAATATTAACCCAGTTTATGCATCCACAGCCAGTCTAGATGTGTAGTTGAAACACCAGATTGTGTCCAAGGTTTGCTGCTTATTTGAGAGGAAATTGAAGAAAATCTGACATCTTTCTTATTCCGTTCACTTTTGGGCAAAACAGCCCTCAGCGTGATGCGACAGCAAAGGTGGCACGATGAAGCTTCATCTTGATTCCTCCAGAATATTTCTTGCCCTTGTGGCCTAACAATTCAATATGTGTTTGTCTGAAAGTAAAACGTTTCTCCAGAAGCAGGCAGTTGCAAATGTCTGGCGAGGTTTAAGGTGTTGATTTCGGAGGAGGGCTGTCTGTCTTTGTCGATACCCTCTCCGTCTGTGGCAATGTAAAACTTGCTTCAGCTCGTCACCGTGACTCTAGTGTTCAACAAATTTCCAGCTGCTGTCAGGCTTGGACCTCAGTGGATCCTGGATGCTCCTGAACATCTTAACCAGTTCTCTTTTCTCTAATGACTGTTCTTTAAAATGTCCATTAGTATAGAAATGGCTCCAACTGGAATGCTCACAAGTTTCCTAAGAAAAATTGAGAACAATTCTACGCTTGTTGGAATTTTTTAAACAAATCGTTTTTTTATACAGACAAAGAGAAACTAATAGGTGCTATAAGTCATACTCACTGACCAGATTTTAACAGGCCTTGGATTTTCTAAATTAGAAAATATTTTTGCATCCTTCAGCACCACTTAGAGAGAGGTTTAGTTGAATGTATGTATCGTTTTAGACCTGCATGTGTACTTTTGAGCATGTGTAAATTAGAAGTTTAAAGAACCATGGTATAAAGACTTGCTAGGAGCACACACTTTTTTTTTTTTCTGTAAACAGTCTGCTGAAAATTGATGCCTTAATTTTTACTGTACTAGTCTTTAGACTGACCAAAGTTGAGCAATGTTAATCAGGCGAAAAGTGAAGAGCGTTTCTCACAGTTTCTGCAGCACTGCACTAACCTTCATTCTGTACAAGTACTCACTAAAACTGGGTCTTTAATAAGGGACTATTACACAATGAATGAGGCAGTGCAAGTTCATTTACAGGGCCCTCAATATGGCTGCTGTTACATAAGGCAGTGTCTGCTGTGGGGTACATGTGAGGGCAATTCAAACAAAACAGAGATTTAACTCAGTCAGCCCTGGAACTTTCATTGCATTTAATTTAATTACAGGCATTCTTTGACCATACTGCGCTTTGTTATTTGTGAATGTAACACAAATCTGTTTCACAGGCCGAATAGAAGTAGCTTTCACTGAATTGACTTTATTCCAGGTTTTTTAGCTAAAAACTTACTTACTCTTTGACTTATAGCATCTTACATTGCTAGCAAATTGAAGTCCCAGAGCATGCAGAGTAATTATAACAGTGCTGGTGCTGGGGAGACATATCTCCTTTGTCTCATGTTCTCTGTTCTGTCACGAGGGACATGAAGCCACATGAGTCGAGCACTTTGGGAAAAGACAAAAGCCCCAGAGCTGTTCTGATCAGCTGTGAGAAGTTTCACTACTGTGCAGTAATTAAACTCATAATGCTTTTCTCCTCATTTAATTCACCAGGGACTGAGAGGCAGCACGGTTTATGAACTGATGTCTGAACATATGGATAATTCATAATGATGAGAATTGTTCTGTGTTGTAAAATAGAACTAAGTGGCATACAATTAACTTCTAACTAAATGAGTCATATAGAGTTGTTTTGGTTTTGTAGATTTTTTTCGCAGCTTTTTTTTTTTGTTTTGTTGATATGTTACAAACACAAATTTCTGTATTAATTTGATATGATACAGGCCAACCCAATGCAGGGAATAATCTTGAATTGGAAGAAAAAAAGATGCATGGTGTTCAGCTCCCTTTAATTTGGTACACTTAAATTAAAACAAAGTGTAACCATTTGCCTTGGATTTACTGGTGTTTAATTGAATCACAAATGAGACGAGACAAAAATTTTCTACACGCAAAATTCCTTCTGCGGCTGAAGAGTAACACTGCAAATCATCCTAAACACTGTGAAACATGGTGGTGGAAATGCTTTTCGTTTGCAGGAGCAGAGTTGGAATTGATGGAAAAATAGTAATTCATTTCTAGCGATGTGCTTCCGCTATATTACAGAGTGTGGTTAAATGCTCTATTTTATGTTGATCCATCAGACAATCTCAATTAAACCTGTTAAAGTTTGAGTTGGACAAAATCTGAAACAGTCCAACGGGTGTGAATGCGAGCCGCCGGACAGTGACGCTTTCTTTCATAATCCTGCGACAGAGTGTGGAGCATCGGGTTCTGTCTCGAGACCCTTCGATGGAGCTCGAGTCCAAGCAGCCGGACTCGGGTCTCTCCTCCCCGAACACCACCATGCCTCCAGCCAGCCAGGCAGCGCACTTCGACATCTGCTCGCCGTCCAGCTCACTGTCCAACTACGACTCTGCCAACTCCAGCCAGTCCAGCACCGGAGAGAAGAGAAGCAGCCTTACGATGTCTCGAGGACCTCCCACCCAGCTAAACACAGTCGCACATCAAGGTCTGTGACATTTTAAACAAAGGGATTAAAACTGTTAGTTATTTGTTTATCCATTTATTTAACATTTTACAATGTTTCTGTTTGGTTACTGCCTTCAATTTACGTAGTTGTTTCACTTGGGGACATGTCAGGTGCTTTATATACAGGTGCTGCACCCTAGTGGTGTGTCTATGTAAATTTAGTTCTATGTAGTAACTCCAGTCATGTTTCTCTTTCAGCTTTATTGTGCAAATTAAAAACCGGTACCAGTGTGTAATTTTTGCTTGAATTATTGTGAGACCGCCATCTTCTTACAGGTGCATCAGAGTCCGCCATTTCAGACATGCAGGCCTACATGGACATGCTGAACCCAGACATCGGCGCTGACCCGGCCAACAGGAACGAGATCAGAGTTGACGGTGTACCCAACCCTCCGCCTCCTCCAACTTATCCTCCTCCGCCTCCCCCTCAAGCTCCGCCAGATCTCCCTCCAGCTCCGAGCTACCCGGCGCCTCCGCCCCCGCAAGAGCCTCAGTCGGCCGAGTTCCTGAAGGTGAAAAGCAACTTGCGGCACGTGGACAGCAAAAGCAGCAAAAAGGAGGTGAGAACGGTGTTGGCAAGAGCCTGCTTCCAGTTTGTCAGTAAAGTTTCTGGACATCAAAAACAGACATGTCCAAGAAATTATATTTTCATTCTTTTTTTTTTTTTATCACCAGCATATGTTTCACAGAGAAACAGGAAGAGCCGTGTGTTTGTCATAAATTGGCAATTAGCTGCTCCCCCCAAGTGGGTTTAATGAAATGGACCGTAGCTCTTCTGCAACAGTGTGCCTTCTCCGGTGAGCCAACAACGATGTTATTGTGTCAGCATGGCTAACGAGGCCACAGAAGATGCTTGTTAGCGAGCCGGGCCTCTGATCTGACACATTATGAAGCCCGATGTGATGGGTTTGATTTTAATCACACTAATTAATCTGGCCACAGATGACTCAAACGTCTGAAGAGGAGCAGCAGCATTGAGAGGCAATAATATAAGTGTATCTTCTGCTTCTGCTGGTTTGCTTAGACAGATATTGTGGAGTCGTGTTTCTGACAGAGATGTAAATGAGTTTATTTAGCATTGCAGCAATGGTTGATCTGACTCTGTCATGAGAAATGCATTTTCCTGATTGTTGCCATGTCTGGCACTGCGGTTGTGAGATGAAGCGTTTTACGATTTTTCACTTATTGGTGTGTTACATCCAAAAAGTTCAACATGTCTTATTTAAAATTTGGTGTGGCAGAGCAGAAACCAGAAAATGATACATTATTTTCAAATAATTTCACAAATAGAAATCTGGAGAGCATTTGTATTCTTTCCTAAAAAATGGTCTTTTGTTGAAACTACAGCTGCTGTACTTTTAAGGAAATACCTCTGGCAGCTTTGCATGTGTGCATACTGAACAAATCTTTTGCCCATTATTCCTTTCATAATATCTCAATTCAGTCCAATTGGATGGAGAGTGTCTGTAACCATTAGTTTTCAAATATCGCTTCACTGTCCAACTATGACTGCAGTCAAAGTCAGTACTTTGACTGGACCATTCTACCAGAGAAATATGCTTTGCTCTTAACCAGGGGCGCCAATCTACAGTCATAAAGGACATGTGTTCGGTTTGCTTTAGACGTGTCCCTACTGTGACATCACTGATTCAAATCCTTCTAAGTGTGTCTTTATTTTCTGATAACCAACCATCACTTGAGTCAGATGGATGGATCTGATGGATCCATCTGATGTTTCTTGATCCATCTGAAACATCCACTCATTAATCTACACCTTTCTATTGAAGTTCTGGTTTTTGAGTGCAGGCCAAAGAGTTCCCTGTTGGTCTGACCAGAGCTCCTCCGTTTACATGCAGGGCATGTTTTTAAAGGAGACCTGGCTCTCAGAGATTTCACCTGGTGATATAAGATTCATAAAACACATTTGCTCAAACTAGTAGGTGTCCTGTCAACTGAGCTTTGGATCTCTACAGGTAGAGTTACGACGACCCCAATGGCTACTTCTTTGGCGGCTGCCTGGCTTGTCAGTTTAGTTGTGTTTTCCTGCTTTGTTTGGCTTGCAGCTGGTTCAAGTTGTTTGTATTTTTAGATGATGAATTTGACAACGATCTGATGTTCTCAAAGGTCAGGATGTTGTTTTCTAACCTAGCTTTACTTTAACCTTCTTTACAACTTTATTTCTAAAGTGCCTGCGATTTTCCTTGGATCTCATGAAGCTGTTTGTTCTCTAATATTGTCTGACAAACATCTGAGTCAGAAAAGCTGTATTTATACTGAGATTATATTACACACATGTGTAATATTTTGTAGTTAGATTACATCAAACTGGATTTTATCTGATGGTGCCAGAATAAAGAAGGGTGAATATATTTCAAATTTACAGATTCCTATTCGTAAAAAAATATTTAAGAACAATAATCTTTTACCTTCCACTTGACAAATGTGTGCTGTTGGTCTGTCGCATAAAATGTTGAAATAGATTCAATTGCACAATTTCTAACAAAGTTCTTGCTCTATATTTGATTTACTGGGTTCATTTTTTTTCCTCATTTGTACTTGGATAAAATCGTTAGAAACATAACAAGGTCTTTGGTTGATAATGACTGATGAATATTTTTATCCAAACAGCAGGAAGCTAAAAATATTGCATAGCCAGCTGGTTTGAGGGGAGAAAAAATGTGCTTAGGCATTGGCAGGGTGTATGCATCTGCAATGCAAATAGATCACATTGCAGTTATAAATGGTGAGTCAGTGAGTTTTTTTCCACAGAACGTATCCATAGTGAGCTCTGTGTGTGTGTTTCTGTGTGACCCTGTGGGGGAGATGTTTAATGAAACTCTAGTGTTGCCCCCTCTCCCTTCCAGGCCCAGGTGATCAGCTCAGGGCGCGCCCCGTCTTAATAATTTAGATAAGGTCTGGCTCTCAGAACACAGGCACACACATGTGTGCAAAAAGACACACAAATTGGATCTCTGTGTACCAAACAGTGAAAACCAATCCACCTGCATGCTAACGCTACAGTGAGCCTCGGGTGAATTTTGTTGACGGCTCCATGCTCGACTCATTTGTCTGCATTTGACTCAAAGCAAAGGTTTATTGTGCAGCATACAAACCACCACGACTGCTACGCCTGTCCGAGTTTTAATTCTTTGGAATGCAATCCATCAGAATTTTTTTAGTTTGGCACTATTCCTGCTGCAAGTGCAATTCCTGAAAGGTTTTGCACCTGCACTGAAGGCCGGAATATTCTGATAATCCCAAAGCCTCTCAGGATTTGCGTGTGGCGAAGGCGACAGCCAGAGGAACACATGGGAGTTTGTGCTTTGCATAAGCAGAACTGGGCAGGGTCGGGGTGTGGTCAGTCAACGGGAAGGTGGTGACATCATAGCCGCTGCTGAGCTGGCCCAATAGGTTATTGATGAGGCCTGTGGGTAAAGTGAGAGGTCCAGGTAGAGTGACAGGCATAGGCTCTGAGCGGAGAGAAGGTGAGGTGCTGGATCTGGTGACAGCTGCTCTCCGTCGGCTCCGCTGGGTTGCGCGAATGTGGCTCGGTCCAGACTAGAAAGCCGCTGAAACAGTGGACTTCTAACAGTAAGGTAAAGTGTGTTTGCTTTTCTGAGGAATTTTTTTTCCTTTTTTTGCTCCTCTTACTGCAAAGCTTATCTCCTCCCAATTTGCATATTTCAGCTCTTTTACGTTTGAGCAATAAATCTGACTTGTTTAGTTTTTCTGCTTAAACAAATAAAATGCTCGTTTTAAATTACGCATGTCATCAGAAGAGGTCTTAGTTTCCGACTCAAATTGCCTACCTGTGTTTGACGACATGTAAATGTGCATGTCCGACAAAACGGACTGAACAAACTCAATATTGTTCTGTACGCTAATAAAATGTACAAAAGCCATATATCACTTCCTGCTGACAGACAGATATGTACGATGAAAGGAAAAGGAGTCGGCGTAAATGAGAGATTGTGGGGGTGGGGGTTGGCAAAACACTTTGTGCATTTGCCATTGTCGACCCATCTCCCCGGGGGCCGACGATCCATCTGCATCTCTCCGGGCTCGCATTACCCCGCCTGCTGATGAGTGCTCAGGGACCATCTCTTTGACAGCAGACAGGAGTCAACACAATTAAAGAAGCTTGTAGGAACTCGGAAACACAAGAGCGCACAGGAAGAGAGAAGGTCAGGGGTCAGCTGTCAATTATTTCTGCTCATGTTAATGTCAGACGTCCCGACACTTGAGGTGCTGGTTTGGGTTAAGTGAAACAAAAAAAAAGAAAAGTCCAATGTTGTTTGCCTGCATTTTGGATGTAAATAAATACAAATCTGTTCCTCAGTCTTGGATTTGAAAGGCAAAGCAGCTTTTTTGCTTTAAAACTTGCATATCTTTTTCATGTTAGTGTTCGAAACAGATTTTTGTACCTTTAGAATTTTTTTGCATCTTTTTTTTTTGCAAAACATATTTTGAGAAACAGACATATGGGAATCAGGACGTTTTGTTGCATAGCTATGTTTTCAGGCAAGAACATTATGCAAATTTTAAGGCTTTTTGCATGAACGAAACATATTCGGAAACCAGCAAGAAATAGGACATATTTTTACTCTTGCATGTGAGAATGGAACATTTTTTCAATCGAAGCTTTTAAACATGTAAAGCCTGTCAGGTACATTTTGTACGGTGAAAACTGTGATTGAGAATATTTGATTGTCGTGTTATTAGAAATCCAGCTTTCTACACAATATTAAAGCAGAAAGTGACATTCCTAAAACGAACACGGTTAAGTCAGTGATCTGCTCTCTCCTTCACTTCGTTATAAAATCTGGATGTGGCCCAACAGGCTGTGGATGGTGAAACATACAGTGGACGCCAGGGCTTTACATGGACTAAATTAGAGCCTTGTTCTGCTATTCAAATAAAGCAGCTTTGGTCCCCACGAGAGAGCTAATCCAGCAATAAAAGAGAGTAAATACATTGTACTCTGTTCGTGTTCAGCTTTCCTCCTGCCACCCACACACATTCACAAACATGGACTCATTTTTCACACAGTATGAAAAACATCTGGGAAAAAAAACATGCATGGGGAGTTTTAGACTGACATGTATGTTTCTCTTTTTAAATCTGTGGAGCAGCTGACTCCTGGGGAGAGCCACGAGAAATTGCGGCGAGTGGATTCAAACAGGAAGTCGAGGAGCTTCAACAAACAGCCCAGCACTGGGGACTACTACAAGAGTCTGGGCAACGACACGGCGGAGCCCCGTGGGAGCAAAGGCATGGCGCCCAACGAGGAGGCAAGTTGAAAACATTTAAAGACGTTGAAAGGGCCTCCAAACAAGATTTCTGTTCACTGGAAATGAAAACATATCTATTTGGCATTTGTTCTGTCAGCGTACAGGGTAGTGTGGACATGCTGTTGCTGCGTGAGGTCAGAGTTTTGGGTGTGGTTTAGCTGAGCGAATGCGCATCGGCATAAGGTTACAACACTGACGGACAGTATTTGCCCGAGCGTTACCACTCAGTGTGTTACATAATCTTTTACTGTCTTGACCTTTTATTTTCCAGTCTCAGACTCCTCATTTCCACCGCCTCTTGTCTCCGCCCTCCGTGGAAATGTTCTATACAGGCGTCATTTGCTAAACGAATTACCAGCACTGGATCGATGGGACCTAACGTGAAGCTTCCTGTAAACAGCAACAAAAATCTAATTTCAACTTTTTTGTATGAGTACTGTAACAAATTTATTTCAGTACATAAAAAATTGATCTATTTTTTTTTTAAATTCTGTACAGTAAAATATTCCTAATACTTAAAAACAAAAGTGCAAAGTGTATAGTTGTAAAAGTGAAAGCATACTGATATAAATGTTTTTATTTAGTATTTTATCTCTAAAATATTGTATAGGTATTATTGATATTGTTATTACTAACTGTGAATTTACACACTTGAAACAAGAAAGAGGCAAATCTGATAATTGCCAAATTTAAAAGTCTAAATAAAATCAAAGTAAATGAATTTAATAACACAAAATCGTGTTATTTATTTATTAAAGCCCCTAAACACTGCCGGTCAAATCGTTTTAATAAATTTTATTCCAGATAAATTACACGTAAGAAGTAATTTAAAAGACATGCTTCTTTGTCAGGCCTCTGTTTCTGGTTTGTCTTTGTGTTTCACAGCAAGAAATCCCATAAAACAAAACAATTAATGCAAAATGACAGGTTCTGGTTAAAGCTACACATATGGACATGTGCAGTTATAAGTCTTAATTTGGATTCATCAATAATTCAAATTAATGGATTATCGATAATCCATTATCGATTATAATGGATTATCGATTATAATGGATAATATAATGGATAGTAAATGCAGTAAAATAACTGCATTTACTGAAAGCAGTCATTTTAGTAAATGACTGCTTAAACCACCTGTTTGCTTCCACATATCTTCAAGAGGATGAATGAATGAAGTCAGCTGGAGTCAATGATCAAAGTCCCTGGAGAGACTCGAAACTCCCACGAGTATCAGGAGTGGTGGGTGTTTGGGGGGGACACATGCTATAATCCACATTGAGCCAATTAGAGCCCCAGAGGGGCCCCTCCCTGTCTCCGAGGACCCCAGCAGATGGAAGGGTTAATCAAGGGAACCGGCACGTGCCGCCATGACCCATCTGGATGCCCCCCCCCCCCTCTCATCCTCTCTCCTCCTCCACCTCAACTCCCCGGGGAGGCCTAGAAAGTGAAGGGAGCAACAATGATGAGCACGCGTCTGAGGAGTGCCGGGGGGGCGGTGGGAGATCCAGTTAGATGTCACAGTCCATTAATTCGCCTCCAGCTGAGTTCCAGCATGGTGTTGGAGCGTGCCGACGCGTGCAGGGCTATCAGTTGCAGTGGCAGATGGTCCATTTCCTCCGTTTTCCACGCAGAATTCCCCCCTGTGGGATTAGGTCATATTAGCTCCTTTATACGTGAGGGTATTGTGTCTTTATGAGCTGGTTAGGAAACAAGAACAAGGCGTACATCTGTCCCCGACAGCAGCCTTTGCAAGAATTTAAACAGTTATACACCTCATACCAGAAGTACAGGACTTTCATCGTGCAAGTGCAAAATATGTTGACGGCTTTTCACAAGCAAGGCATAATAAACTTGTAACTAGTTATTTAATCAATATAAAAAAATTAGCATGGGGATTTATCATGTTATTCATCATTTGTCATGATTAATTTCTTATAATATGATTTTATTTAATTGTTGTCACAATAAACTCCAATTAATGATGTTTAAAAACCCCTAAAACTGTCGGGATTGTTAGTTTTACTATTTTTTCCACTGTTTGTTCGATGCATCAATAAATTTGAAAATATGATTAAATGCTGCGCAGTTTAGTGACACAAATCACACTCCTTTATGGTGTCCTAAAGAAGTGCGTTACAAATGGGAATGTTTTTCAAGAGCAGTGTTTGTGTTTTTGAGGCTGTAACTGCTGTGCCAGGTGGTCACAGCAATACAGTTACCTGAAAAAGAAATCATAAATAGTTCTTATTGTCACTTTTATTGTTATCACAATAGTGCCACAAAATGTCATGATAGACTGCAAGTCCATATTGCCCACTCCAATAAACAATCTAACGATATCAGTTCTTTACAGATAAAATTTCAAAATCAGCTTTGTGGCCATGAGAAATGTGAAAAGCTGAGTGGGAATTTCAATAAGACGCTCCAAGAAACGATGATTACTAAAGCTTCTGTCCTCTTCACCCGATCATTGACCAGCAATAAACTCTAGGAAAGTGATGACTTTAAGGATGTATCACGTCATTGACATCATCTGCGTTTTCCTCCTCTTTCCTTCAGGGTTCGGTATTATTGGAGGAGCCTACAGAGAGTCCCGCCCCCACCTCTGAAAATGGCGCCACAGAGGAATCTGTGTCGCCTCCACAGCCGCCTCCACCGCCTCCTCTCCCCCCCAGCAATCCGATGCCAACGCCCCCTCCTCCTCCTCCGCTACCCACCGGGGCACAAACCGCCCAGAACAGCAGCAGCGCCGCCCCCAGCTCCACCTCCACCGACAGGCGCCCATCTTCCTCATCAGGAAGTGAGTGCCTCTTTTTGTTTTTCCTGAAGTCTCCCCACTTTTTTGCTTGCGTACTTTTACCGTGTTATTCCTAGAAAGTGGAGGGGTGTGTGTGTGGGGGGGTGTGTGTCAGTGTCAGCCACCAATTTATCACCCCAGGTGAAGATGGGCGGCGTTCAAACCGGGCCTTCTAAATAACAGATTGTAAATTAACGATGCGGGCGTCCCGTTACCTGAGGTCTGGTTTAGAGTTCAGTTATTTCCTTAAGTGGCCCTCTGCCCGATATCACTCTGTCTCACTAACTTCATACCGCTCTGCTTGTATGAAACGTTAGGAATGAGAAGTTACTAAACTTATTGCTTGTGCATTACTGCTTGTGAACAGTCTTCTGTAGCTGTTGAAGAAATATGAGGTGAAAATCCAAATGCTCGAAAGTAATGGCCGGATGAAGAGAAGTAAATCACCCATAAAGCCGGCGAAGGGGAAGAGTAACAAGATAAAACTATTGCCTTATAAAATAAAATAAATCGGGCTATAATTGAATTTGTCAACGTGCTTTTACCTCCTAAACATTTCTGTCTATTTCTCTTTCATTACATCTTTCCACTTTCACTGTTTCCTCTGCATGTCTTTGTCTTTTCTTCCCCTCTCTCCTTGCTTGACGCGGTTTTTCCTCGATGCTCTCAAGGCGGGAATATCTCTATCTCCCACCCAGACAGAGGGCCGCTTAGACAGATGAAGAGTAAGTACAAACTGAAACTTTAACCTGCTAAATGTCAGGATCTTCCCAGACCCTCTAATCCACTTTAGTTTCCTCATAGATGCACCCATGTGAAAAAAAATTCAGACATTTTTTTTCTTGGAACAAAAAGTCTTTTAATTGCATTCGTTCTGCTCATTAAGTAAAACAGATGAGCAACAAAGTGGTTTCTGAGTGGACGAATAGTGTGGACACTCTAACCTCTCACAGCTGCTGTTGGCCTCTTTAGCGGCGACAACCTCAGTGAGATGCTTCCACCAGGTTCGACATCGACCTGAGGAAACTTTGCTCCACTCCTCACCTTCAGCTGTGAGATGTGTGAGAGTTTTCCAGACCGTTCAGCCCATCTGAAGTAACTTCAGAACATTTCAATTTAATCAGAATCCTGACTCGCTCCAGGATTTCATCCTCAGACAGTATTTTGTGGATATACTGTCTGAGGATGACAGTTTCTATTTATTCATCTGCCTTAAGAACACTGTTCTAGAAGTTCTTCCTCTGAGGTAACTTTCTATCTTGGCTTTTTGTTTTTCTTGGAGAGTAAATGTTTGTTCTTTGTGCATCTTACATGAAACAAACTCCTGCAATCTGCTTTGCACTCTCACATCAGCAGTAGCAAAATTGGCTTTAGGTT
Source organism: Brachyrhaphis roseni (assembly GCA_903066815.1). Taxonomy (NCBI): domain Eukaryota; kingdom Metazoa; phylum Chordata; class Actinopteri; order Cyprinodontiformes; family Poeciliidae; genus Brachyrhaphis; species Brachyrhaphis roseni. The sequence goes on along the minus strand of CAEFZY010024769.1, from coordinate 71,410 downwards.
TTGTGTTGGCCACTTTGACGTTTTGGGGATTTTCAAAAACCAGATTGTTTCCTGAGGCTGTTTCTCTAATGAGCCCCTATGAAAAGGCATCAGCTACGCTGCTTTGAAACAAAAAATAGGCATATTTAAAATACAGTAACCTTACCTCCACCCCTCCTAACTTTCTCTATGTGAAAAAATGTCAGTGCATACAATAAGTGTATGTATACTGTTCCTTTTATCCTTTTTTTTAAAAACATTTTCTTTAAAGTTTATATATATGTTTGTACTCTGTAGCGTGAGGAACAGAAGTCAAATTTCTTATTTGTGTGTGGAAACCTTGCCAAAAAATCTGATTCTGATTTTAACTCTAATTTTGAATAGTCAATAGCTGAATCTATTTCTTGACAGATAATGCATTTTTATTACATTTTGCAAAAAACCTTCTTCTGGTTTTGTTGTTTATATATATTACATGATTTAATGTATTTCTGTTGAGTATCCAGTGCTAAAAATGTTTTAAAAAAAACTAAAACTAAAACATACAGACTGTAATAGAGCAACCTAATTGTTTCACATGGCTGTATTTTTTATTTTCCACTTTTTTCCTCTTGTTCTCTAAACCAACCAGTGTTCCTCACTGTCTCAGTAAGCTTCACAATGTGCTGGTTTTATTTTGTAGTCACTGGAATTAAATAGCTTTTAGCATATGAGACAAAGCAACCATTTCTTCAAAATGAATTAAAAAGTTGAGTTGGAAAATCATGTGACAAAATAAGAGCTAGAGTAATTGTCCATAGAAGATTGTTAAATATAGAGCTCAATATTTACAGAAAGAAACCATCAGTTTTGTCTTTTTCTGAAGTGACAAATTGATTATTTAGTCATTTTTTAAGTCATCATCTGTATGTATTTTATTCATAGTGGCCTCCACATTTTATTGTAGTTTTATGATTTAACAGAGAAAAAATAAAAAAATCCAACATTTTTAATTGGATACATTTATTCAGCAGAGGACAATATTCTGTGGTAAGAAATAATTTTTATTATTGATAACTTGTTATTGTAGCGTGCACAGTAAGGAGGTAAAAAAAAAGTTTTAATTTTTCAATTATTCAATTTACAGAATTGTAATTTTAATGTCTAATAACAATAATAAAGTACCTCAATCCAGATCATTTATTTTTTTATATCGGACCACTGGAAATGCTGTAAAAAATATAGATTATATAATGATCATATAAGTCATAAGAGGCTTAAACTACTTATTTTGTCAATCTATCTATAATTTTCTCAATAATTAATGGGATTATTTTATTTTGCACACTTTAATCTTTATCTATTTTATTTAACTCATCTATCTGCACAGTTAACAAAAACTTGAGAGATAAATATTTCTCCCATAATGAGGTTGTACCTCTCATTATGGGAGAATGACGAAACTAAGAAATGTTCTAAAACCAAAAGGAAAAGAGGACGTAAAATGGAAATCCTTAAAAGAAGGATGATTCTGAATGATTCCAACTTTATATTCTTAGCTTTAACGAAAAAGGAAAACTGAATACCAGCTGCAGTAAAGTGTTAATTACTCGATTTAACATCAGATTTGTAGTACTTACACTTTGTAACTTCCTTCTGTCTGGTCTGTCTCAGCTCCTTCTGTTATCTAATAAATTAAATACCCATAAACTGCTTAGAGATAAAGAGGGTTGTGTCCCTATTAATGTGTCCCTTCTTATAAAATGAAACCGTTCCAGAACAACAAAAAGCTCCAAATGACTTTACTGCTTTTCTTGTTGAGGTGACACAGAGAGGCAGGTGGCTGGCCGGATAGGCTGCATAGTTTGTCAAGCTCTTTTGTTCTGTAGTTCTTTGCCGCAGGAAAGAGGGGGACAGTTTTTACACCCTGCATCTTTATCTCAGATGCTGTAAGGAGCAGTGTGGCCTGAGGAAATATAGGATTTGTTTCTAGCCTCTGATCAGACAACAAAATGTCACATGGAGGCCATAAAAATGAAGAGCCTTGAATTGATATGCTGCGGCTGCTCTTTAACAGACTAGATGCAAATGTTGAATTGCAGTCTTCATCACCGTCTTCATCACCGTACATGTTGTAAATGTTCATTTACAACATGAATCCGTTTCATGTTGTAAATGCAAGCGACTGCAATATCTGGCATCATGTTACGATTTATGTGCCCTGCGTTAACCGATCCAACTTTTGCTGGTCAATACCAATTTTGGGTTTTCGTTCAGGTCTGACCTGCCAATTTCCTATTTTTTCTTTGGACTATAACAGAATATTTTTCATAAAATTTAAAAATATATTCTGCATGTTCTTTGACAAAGTTTTTAATCCAATAAAAATATAGATCTTATAAGATTATCTCTATTTAGTATTTTTATTGATCTCTAGTTTTGATGCGTTATAAATAGTATTGAAGATTATGGCCTCTGATGATTGGTGCATCTCTGACTTTCTCTGTCCTTTCTGCCACCCCCTGATCAGTCATTTGAGACACTGCAATTCAGGCAGATTGGTGGAGGCATTGTGATAATTGAAAAAGACAAACATAGTGAGGAGAATTTGCAATGTTCAATGATAGTATGGTAATATCAGATTCATTTAAGCAGAATGTCTGGGACCCTTAAGTTGATAAACCATGACTTCCAGTTTGACTGGGCTACATTGAGTCATTTCATTCAAGTAAGGCATTTGTTTGCTCATCTGCTTAGTCCAAGAAATGGCCACAAAAAAGTTTGTCACCTAAACTTCCCCACGTCTACTATGTACCATGCAGATCTAAAGTGTGAGTCTGAACTGAGAGCAGGCTGCCCTGCGTACCAAGATGTTCATTAGGTGAAGCTGTTTCTCTTGCATTGTGCACCTGTCACTCCTCCAGCCTTGTCCACATATCGCTCTGACCTGCTGAATCCCCACCCTGTTTTTAAACAGGCTTTAACTGTCTGCAGAGACACAGCTGCTTTCTCATAAAGTCAAACAGATGCACCAGTGTAACTTCAGTGTAATTTTTTTAGTTCTTTAAAACTATTAATGGTCCTGGATCTTTGTAATAACGACCTGTCAGGAAAGGCATAAGGTATGAGGTTTTTGTCATCATTCTTTGTTTTGAATCTATTTATATTTAAATAGGTTAGTATTTTGTCAAGCAATTTCTTTGCCTTTGAACATTTTTGCAATTTGTCAAAATACAACCACAAATTTTATTAAACTTACATTGGATTTTATTTGACAGACCAGCATGAAGTGGCCAGATAGAAAATATATATTTTATTATTATTATTATTATTATTATTATTATTATTATTATTATTATTATTATTATTATTATTATTATTCTAAGGTTTTTAAATACAAATCTAAAACTTCTGGTGTGCGTTTGTTATCAGCCCTCATGAGACAAATTATTTGAAATACCAATTTCCAAGCCATGTCTCTGGGAGCTTTGAAAGTCTTAAGTCTAGCTGTGTTTACTCAATTGGATTTAGGTCTGGACTTTACCTGGGCCATTCTAACTCACCCAAACACTTCCATCTAAACCACTCCACTGAAGCTCACGCTGCAGGTTTAGGGTTGGTATCTTGTTGGAGGGGGAACCTTTCTGGTCTTTTACCACCTCTAAAGGATTTTCCACCAGTATTCAGTCCGTCAATGCTCATGTTATCTCTGATCAGCCTCCCTCTCCTGGTTGAAGAAAGGCTTTCTCACTGCATGATACTGCCACTACCACATCATGAAAACTGGTGTAGTGGTGGTTTAGCCTCTCAGGGTTCCTGTGTTAGCATTTTATTCCATGGTCTTCTTTGAATACGCTTTTGCAGTGCTAGTTTTAATCCACAAATCGCATGATGAACATTTGAAGAATTTTATTTAAAGTTATTGAAGGAAAGTAGCTGAAGAGTAATGCATGTAGCACTTTACAGATTTTTGAAAACCATACTTTTTCTTCTGATTTATGTACTACTTTGTGTTAATCTACCAATTAAGCTTCTGTAAAATACGGTGAAGTGTATGGTTGTAACTTGAAAAGTTAAACAGATTCAAACACCGTTTGAACTCAAATCAGCTGGTTCTTTTATTCCATATTGTATATCCCATGAGCTATAACAAAATGCCAAGCGAAGTGTGTGCGAGCTTTGAGAGGATTGGTTTGGCAGCGAGTGGACTGACGAGCCGACGGTTTGACGGCCTCTCTGTGTGCGTGTGTTTGTGTGTTAATTCCTGGCCAGCTTTCCAGTGGCTTGCTGTCACTTCCAGTTACTGGTGATTCCTTTAGATTTCCCCCAACTGTGATGATGGGTCTTTAATAGAAAGCTGTTCTCTCCTCCTACATGGGAGAAAGGGAGCGCGGGCGAGCGTGAGGAGGGGTGGCACGCTAGCCAGTCTTTGTGTCCGTCTAAACCATTGTGGTCGCCTCGACAGGGAACACTTTTACCAAGGGACTTTTGTTTTTTATCCGTTCTGCAAATAGAAGCTGGGTAAACAATGAGGAATTGAGGACATTTGCTACATTCAAGACTAACGTTCTGTAAAACAGGTGAGGCTGTGACTGGCTCTGTGGATCTTGATAAGATCCCATTCATACTAAATTGAAAGCAGTTTTGAGGCTTAAACGAATTATAGTGTGCTAAACTAGATATTGGTAGATAAGAGTATTATAATTAACCCTTAAATATAGTTAAGGACAAGATTGATTTGATATAATTATTAAATTGTAAACATGTACAAGAATAAAGCAATAGAAAATCTGTTATGTAAAAGTTTTTGTTGTTTTATTTTTACCGTGAATATATTTTTCTCTCACCACAAACGGATTAGTGTCAGTGAAAGATGAATTCAAAGGTTGTTTTTTTTTTTTTTATCAAGACAATTGACAACTTTACTACACATGCATTTTCTTATCATTTCTATCATAATTTTTTTTTCTGGTTAAAGCTAGAGGTGGACTGATTTTTGTGGTTGTTTTTTGAAATCTGGCTTTGACTTATCAAGGCTTATTTTAGCTGATTCAAATTTCTCTTTAAGAACTATGATGAGCAGCGTTCAAAAATGTTTATTTCCAACCTTCCTGCTGGAAATAAAATGTTCTTATTATTCATACTGTGGTGAGGTAGCTCTCACAGGCCTCTCATATGACAGAAGTGTCCCAGTAAAGCAGGACTTTGCTTATTTAAAACATACAAAATGGTTCAAAGTTAAAATTTTAAACAGTCTTTAGCAACATATTGTAACAGTTGGCACAGTTGTGTTTATTTCCTTGAGAATGTAAATTTATTACCCCAACTAAGATTTCCAAAAGCTACCCAACATTTTCAAATCTATTGTGTTGAAAAGAAGCAGAGATTAAAAATCAAATGAATAAACATCTACTTATAATTATGAGATCAGCTTTATCTAGTAAAGTTGTCCCAACAAATTGGCAGGCAGTTTTTTTTTTTCCTACCCGAAAACATTTAACAACCTTTTTGTGTTGTAGTGTCCTGTTATCAGCTAACATGCCTCTGCAGAAAACATTTCCCTTTTAGACATCTTGCAGCTTTTGTTCTTCCTCTGGTATCTTTTTTTATAACACCCTGAAACTGTAAATAGATAATTTTGAGCCTTTTTCTCAACTTCCAAACTAAAGAGTTAAACTGTTAGCATGGCCTGGTGGGGCGCATTTACGGACTGAAAAAGATAGGATTTTGATGTTTCCAAACGACCTGTCACTGATGTTGCCAGTCTAGTGGAAAATCATCCTATTCTAGTCAGAAATACATTAGCAAACTGGCTAATGTATTTCTAATTAAACCAGTGCTGTAGCTTGTCCAAAACAATTCATTGGTTTTGTTTTTTTTACTTTGTGAACCGAAATACCCAACGTACATAGAGCGTGAGGTGATAAGAGGGAGATTAATTTCTTTCTTCAAACTAAAAAAGCATAATAAATGTAAAGCACTGCTGTTCAAAACAGGAATAAAATAATTATTCTGTAGCTTTCATATCCTTCTTAGGAGCAATTCTCTAAAACTCTTCTACAAGCCCTTAGCAAGCCGTATTCATTGCATTAAAAAGGAACATTGTGTATGTTGTAGCTCTGTCCTGATTGTATTCCTTTAGATAAAGGGATAAAGTAAGTTTGTAACCAGGTTTTGTGTTATGGTTACCTTTTAATCCAAGCTTGGTCCAGCTGTTGCTAAGGCAACAGTGATCTAATCAGACATGTCTCAAGTAGACCCACATATAGTATAAATGCAAACCTCAGTAAACAAATATGCATGTCCGCCATATCCATGATGACCCGACTGACCTCCCATCATTGTTCACCATGCTCCAGTTCAACATTGTTATCTGCCTGATTGGATAAAATATTTAAGCACTGAAACGCCACCCAGTGTCTCTTTTCTCTTTAGTGGATCTGTCTCTCTCTCATCCGTCTTTCTACCTGGTTTCACTCGTCCGCGCTCTCCTTTTGTCCGCAGGCACAAAATCTTTCAACATGATGTCCCCCACCGGAGACAACTCAGAGCTGCTGGCAGAGATCAAAGCCGGAAAGAGCCTCAAGCCCACACCTCACAGTAAAGGCTACACCACTGTGTTCTCCAACACAGGGACGACAGGCAACAATGTAGGTCCAAAGCTTTTTGCCACTTTTGAATTCATTTATAAGACGGTGAATGATACAGAGCCACAGACTCCAGCAGTTCAGTCACAGATATTACATTTACTTTGTTTGACTGTGATGTGTAATAAGTGTCTTCATCTCCTTTAAGGGAACCACCACGCCTCCAGAGACCCAAATATCTACCCCACCCGCCAAGCCACCCTCCCCTCCACAATCCAGCCCGCCTGTTACCTCCCCACCTGTCACCCCGAGCCCCAGCCCCAGTCCCAGTCCCAGTCCCACTGGTTCCAGGAACATGTCAGGCTCTGCGAGCTACGAGCAGCTGTCCTCCAACGCCGTCGTCAATGGGGACGGCGGAGCTGGTGCGGCGCAGCCGGACTCGGGAAGGAAGACGAGCCTCGCCGACATTGAGGCGCTGGTGCCCACTCATGATGAGCAGGGGAAACCCATCCCTGAGTGGAAAAGGCAGGTGATGGTGAGGAAGCTTCAGTCCAAGATGCAGGAGGAGGAAGAGCACAAACGCAAGGTAGGTGTTGTGCCGGAATGCTGTGCCCAGATGACAGGTGTTTTGACGTCTTTCTACTATCCCTTTTGTGGTCTCTTAAATTTGAAATATGCAAAATAAATAAATAAAATTGGCTTGGCATTTTTATAATTACGATGCAAACGGGATGGCTAGTACTTTGAGTGTTTGATGTTTTATGATTAAATTTTGTTTGTGCATGAAGAGTGTAACTGATCTGAATCAAGATTAAGATTCAGATTCAGACTTATTTATATTTGTCCCAAATGGGCAATTGGTGTAACAGCAAGTACAAAAACTAAAACACAAAATATCAAAGATTAAAAAAAAAATAAAAACATATCAAAAATCAATACATAATGGAAAAACCACAACAGTGTATTTCATCATTGACTAACAGTTGCCCCAAACACCAGGTCATGTACAAGTCCCTCTTCCTTGTCCTGCATTAAAAAGACATATTGCTGTAGGAACAAAAGAGTATTTATACCTGTTACTTTTTATGCTAGGAAGTCTGAGCCTGATGCCAGAAGGCAGATTAAAACCGCTTTCTTAGCATCAAAGAAAATGTTTTATCTTAGAGCAGAAGTTTCAAACTCTAGCCCTTTGGGGCCACTGTCCTGAAACTTGTGGATATGTTTGTGGTTCAGAAGCCCTGAATCAACTAATTGGTCATTAGCAGGACTGGGTTAGAGCTGATTGCATGCTGAGGACAGAGATAGTTATCTCATTCATGTGAGTTGGACCAGAGAAGCACCTAAAAGCAGCAGAACGTTGACCTGCCAGGGCTGGAAATTGAGAACCTTCTCTTAGGCAGTTTGAAACTTCTTTATGCAGATTCCAGTTTAAATGATCTTTTCACACATCTCCTATCAACTGATAACATTCAGCATTTATCTTTTTGTCTTCAATAGCTCTGACTTGTGTTACCTTTAAGTATCATTAGACATGGTACTGATTAGAAAGTCATACAGACACAATCTGAACATTTGTTAGGCTCAGATAACATAACAAAGACTCTAAATTAATTATTTCTATCTTATTAATCATTAATTGCAAGCACAGGTTGCCACTTTTGCCTCTTGCATAATCCAGCAGGAAGAAATTTATCTTAAATGTCATTCTGTGATGCATGCATGAGAACCTTTTTTGTTGGGATAGACCAACATTTTATCTTACAGGGTTTAATTAAATAAATCCATATGTGTCTTCTCATAAACAACAAATAAAATACAGGTTAGAGCCTTAACACGTGTACTTACCAGTTATCAAAGTGTTTTTTGTTTTTTTCTACTTTTGCATGACTTTTTTGTTACTCATAGACATTGCTGAGATATTTTGAAGTGAAGTGAATTAAAACTTGGCTACATCAACCATCACAGCATCAAGACACTTGACCAAACTATACACAGTGTGAGCTGGTGTTTTGGTGATGGCCTCCTGTGGCTTCAAGTCCTTACATGCAGATTCAGTGGTGTGATGATGGGCCCCATTCACACTACAGGTCAACCAGTGCCATCAGAGTCTCTAAAAGAGAATTTTGACAATGATAAAATGTTTATGAACAAAAAAGGCTTAGTAATAGTTTAAAAGTTGAGAAATGTTGTCTTTTGTTTTTGCTTTCATTTCATTTGATTTTAAGACTTTCTAAATATTTTTTTTTTACCAAGGTTGCCGATAATACATTGCTGTAGAGTAAGCTTTTTCTGTAGGCAATGGCCAATACAAGCAGTTTTAACTTTATTACATTGTTCACACACCTACTACGGTCTTCTCCATTTCTGGGAGGACTGATGTGTTTGTTGTACCTGTAGCAGGGTCCAAATAGGATTTAATGGTGTTAGAATAATAGTTTGTATAGGTGTACAATGTCCCGAAGGACAGCAATAGAGACGTGGGAACTTCAAAGCTGATTTTGAGTTTCTGCAAATATGGTCGGTTCAGCATTTAATTTTGCTGGTTCATTCAAAAAGAACAATGGTTTCTCTGTTTGCTTTGATTCTAAATTACAGCACAGAGTTTAATGCCCGTAATGAGGCTGTGCCATTGCACCACTAAATCCATGTAAATCCTGTGTGTTGGAATGGATTTGCTCTGAAGCGTGTTTGAAACAAGGAACATCCTGCTGAAGGAAACCCTCCTTCCTTCTTTTTTTTTTTTCCTCTTGTCCTGTCGGTCTTCTTTGACCTCTGATTTAGTTTGCGTCAAGTGGACACTACCAACCTCAGGAATGGCACTACTCCCACGTCCACAATGCCATTTTAGGGCCGTTTGGGGAGTTGATGACCGAAGCTGACCTAAATCGAATTGAGAAACAAATTGAGAACCTGCAGGTCATGCATAAGATGTCAGAAGTTGAGAAGGAACTGGAGGAACTGGAGCGAGAGCTCCACCAGCTACTACCAGTCTCTGCTGCTCTTAATCAGGAGTATTTCTCAGTCAATCCAAAACAAGTGCATGGGCAAGCTGAAGATCTCCCAGCCTGGTGCAGCAAAATCTCCACCCTGCTCAAGAGCATGGCGATCCTCCTTGCCACCCTTGGAGGCAAGGAGATAGATATCTTAGATTTTATTCTTTTTGGAACTCCTCAAGAAGAAGCAAAGAGTATTACTGCTGGCCAGTGTCAAACATCTGTTAGCACTGGAAATATTGGGCGATCCCAGTCCTTCTCAACAAGAGAAGATGTGGAAAGGGAGATAAAGCAATGTGGAGTTTCTGTGAAGAACCTGAAGGCCAATTATGAGCTTCAAACTCAGACACAGTCTACAAATGACCCATCTGATAGGGTTTACAAACGCAAGATGTCACTTCCGGTGGTTAGTGAGTCAAGTTATAGTCTAGAGCCAACCAGCAATAGCAGTGTTCCTTCCTCTGAAAATACAGTTCCTGACTATAGAAGCAACGAACCTTTGCCACCTGTAGAAGAATCTGTCTTACCACTTGTTGAAGAACCAGTTGTTACTAAAGCTTATGTTTCTCCGCTGTATGTCTCCTCCGAGGCAATGGCTCCAACAAATATTAAAGAGTTCAACCAGGTTCTTTCTTCAGACCCTGTTTTAACTGACGATCACCTAAAACGAAGCTTGGAGGTGCAGACTGATCTAAGCTACGTCCAGGAGTGCATCGAAATGAGGAAAGAGAGGATCGTCCTTTTGTTCCTTGAGCACTGGAGGAAGTATACCATCTCAGAATCTTATCGGACTAAGTACACAGGCAGGAGGGGAAACTACTTGGATGTCGGCTGTGAGGACTACAGCCAGTTCAATGCTCAAATGGGTGATGAAATGCACAGTGAAGATGATAAGATGATTATGTTTATGAAGTCAAAGCAAGTGGTTGGCAATCTGATTGGCCACTGGAGATCAATAATGAGCCAAGTCCCATCACGGCAGATCCGAAGGCTAAGTCGGGCCCAGATGATCTACTGGCCAGAGCACTTCTTGCCACACTTAAACGGCTCCCCTGTGAGCTATGAGAGCTTAACCCTTGACCTCTTCATGCTTGGATACTTCCAGTTACTAGAAATGAACATGTCTCGCAGGGAGCGGAAGTTCCGCCACCTCTTGTGCTACGAGATGTTCGACCGCCTTGGCAGCCACAAGTGGGAAGTTATAAGACAGTTTCACAAGGAAGTAATGGTGGAAATCGAGAGTGGGAAACGAGACTGGGCGGATGGCTTTGAGGACATAAAACTCAAGCATTTCGGAGACGTGGCTGATGGGGGAGGTGTGATGACGGCATCTCTAAATTCCATATCTCCTGAAGTGTCTGCACTCCATGAATCCCTCCCACCCCCACCATTGCATCCTCCCCCACCTCCACCTACCTCTCCTCCACCCCCACCTCCAAATCCACAGTCTACAACATCTGCAGTGACAACACAACCATCTCCGCCAGCCTCCCAATTAGATCTTCCTCCATCAATATCACCTAATGCTGCTGAGAACGGTGTGTCTGACAACATAAGTTTATTGGAGGCCAGTGCTCCAGAGACTGTGACAACCAATGAGCAGATGCCTTCAAATGAGCCTGGGATTGTATTGGAGAGGGACCCAAAACCTGAAAGTGCAAAAAAAGTGGAGACAAAACAGAACTCCATGGACACTGCAGGATCAGAACCAAAGAAAGACCTTCCACCCGTGAAAGTTAGATTCACAGAAGAACCACACGTTGATCAAGCTTCACCCAGAGATGAAACTTCTGAGGAGGCGATTAAAGTTATTTATGAGCTCAAAGAGTTCAGCAATGAGGAGATCATCAGATACATTGACCGAAGCTTTGCCTTTTGGAAGGAGAAGGAAGCTGAGCTTTTTGACATCTAACTGCAGTGTCCACCACCAGAGATGGTGCTGGATCTGAGAGGCTAATCTGCACAGTTCAACCTACCGAAAAGGGAAACTAATCGGGAGAGTTAGCATTTAGGCCATGTCACCTAGGGGATTAAACTACAGCAAATAGCCTTCATTTGGTTGTGCTGACATTCCCATTTGTATATGCTTGGATGGAGAGACAGAGCTGACAATTTATTCTGAACTGAGTTCAAGTGATAACATTTAAATAAAGAGCTTTAAATGAAGCCATGATCTCAAAATAATCTTTAAAGAAGAGATTTGCCATTTAAAAATGTGATTTGTTTATTCTCTGTTGTGAATAGTTTGTCCTATTGTAGTACTTCTATCAGTCTCAAGACACAAATGTTTGAGCCATCAATGGCCCCTTTTGTTATTCTATATAATAATATATAATAATAATATGAAACTTCATTCCTGATAGTAACGCCAAGACACCAGCGGCTGATTGGCTGACTGCTGAGATGCATTGTCCAATCACGATTGAGGTTCAGTAATAATCCAGTGGTCACATATATGTGAGGAGAAACTCTGCCATGCTCTATTTTTCAAAATAATCCTTCCCAACATTCAGTTAATCATGTCAGTCATTAGTCTGCAACTTGACTAATGACTAATGAAAACAATTGTAATTTCTGCAATATTAGGAATAACACTCATTGAACACATTAAGTATATATTAGCTCCTTTGTTTTACTAAAAAAACCCGTCCATAATACAGAACATCCAAACAGGTCATCACCTTGACAGAATTGTCAAATTGTGATGCACTATTTTTATTTCTAGTCACAAGCTTTGTTTAAAATAACAGTTTATTGTGTTTGAAACTGGAAGTTGTATTTTCTGAGCTCTCAGCCAGACTTCGAGGATAACCCCCCTGAATTACAAAAAGGAAAGTTGCAGCTCTCCAATCAGCCTCAGGCTCAACATCAAGTATACATTTAAAAAACATAGTGAAGGTCAAGTTGAAAGTATTTAATTATTCTTTAGCACATCTGACAGGTTTTTTTTATCATTTCACCAATGGCATCAGGAGTTCTTTAAAACTCCATTTGTTAACATGTTTCTTTATCGTTTGAAGTAATAAAATGGAGATAAATATATGTTTATCAGTGCATATTGCGACCAGTAGTTTGCATCTCTGTTTGTTTGACTTATAACTAGATTGTGATGAGATCTGACGTGGCATCATTTCCAGGTCTGAGTTCCAACTTTCAGGACAACAAACCGAACGCTGCAATAAATCCTGAGTAAAATCCACCTGCAGAAATTTACAAACCAGGTGTGAAACAATGAGCTGGAGCGACAGCTGCAATAAAATCTGTGTGGTAAAAACTTATTTTTTTTCATATTGTCCACATTTTTGTGGTTTTGTCTTTTTCTGAAGCTCTGTCGGAAAATACAAACATTAAGTTCAGAATTTGTTTTGAAATATATATATAAAAAAAGCAAAACATAATTTTATTCTTGATAGAAATTGCTCAATGAGTTGGTTGTTACTTTGATACTCAGATATTATTGTCCAGGTTTAAGAGCACTTTGTGGTTTTTGGTGGGGAAAATGCTCTTTAAAATTTGATAACAGATTTCTGTGAGCTAATATAAGAATTTAATATTCAGTGCTCTGTCTCCTGGAACATTCTAAATTAAAGTTTGTACAAATTCCTTAGTATTTATGGGTTTTGCTTTGTTATTCCTGATATTACGGTGTGTTTCACAGATTTTTTTCACATTCTGGAACTGAATTGTGTTTTTACCTGATTTCTACGTTACTGTCAAAAATAAAGTTTATAGAAAATGTTTGTGTTTGTACAAGTTCTAGATTGTTTTTCCCCAAGCACTGCCTAGTAGGGGCAAACTTCAGTTCCCTCACAGACCCAGTGTGGTTCCAGTGACAGAGCCCTTTTAGACACTCAGTTCCTCCAGTGATCTGACAGTGGCTTCGATATTCTCATAGTGTCTATTCTGTGGCATCAAGATTACCTTCATGTAACCCTCTTAGTGCCACCTGCTGTCATGCTATCCATGGCTTACAAGAGCCATAAGGAGGTTACTGTGAATCTTCATCACCTCACAGCTCAAAAGGAAGTCATTCAGGCGGTCGGCTAAATGCCATTTCCTTTAAGGAGTTACATTCACGTTCATCAGTTTATGTGCTGATTGCTTGATTTTAAGGATTACAACATCTACAGAGTCTGTACTGATAGTAATCCATATTAGTTTGAATGATAAAGGGCTACAGAATATTGATTATAGATCAAAGTTGTAGGTCAATTATAAAACGGTAGAAAAGATGATTAAAGTGGATCCCTGCCCAGTTCCAGTTCACGATTCACTGACTTTCCTGTGGAACCAACTCCAAATTATTTGCAGAAAATCTGCCTGTTCACAGATATTTTTTTTTTGTGGTGCATATCTAAAATATTAAAAAGATAAGGCAGCTTGGGAAGCTGAAATACATGGAATCAGTCCCACTTGACATGCTAGTATTTGAACCTAGTGGCTGTACCCCCAAGAGTGGAAATAATGAAGACTGTCTTCACCTCTGCATTAGTGATAGGATAGTTTCCATTGTGTGCTTTGTTGCATATTGAGGTATACGTATTTTGTGAACTATATAAAAATAGGCAGTTGTAAAGGGGCATCATGGGGTGTTCATGGATTTTAGTTATTCACAGGCAGCTGTGGTCCTTAAGCCCCATCACTTTTAGGGAGCCACTGAATATGTAATCTACATAACAGTTAAAAAAAATCTAAAACACTACAACTTATTTTTATATTTCTACCAAGGAGCTACTTAATAATCTTTTAAAGTGGTCCTAATAATTAGTTGTTTTTTTATCCCCCCTTCACACCAACCTGGGCCTGTATCTCAACAATAAGCAGGCAGATTGTGGGTTTCTCTGTAGTGTCATGGGGAGTTTCCTTATGTATGTATTGGATCATGAGAGTTCCCTGACTCATACTAGAGGCCCCTTGTACATAGAGGAGTGGGTTTCCCATGAAAGAGGGCCTCCAGCCTGGTGAACTTCACACACTTCCAAATTGTCCCTCAGCTTGTTGCTTGGAGTCCAGGAGAGAGTTTGAGTTTTTAAGGTTCCAATTCAAAGACAAAATGTATTTCTTACTTTTTGAAGAGAGATCCTTTCATCGTATTTAGCTACTAAAAGGCACGAGGAGAAGAAAAGACCCCTATACACCTTAGTGAGGCTTCTACGTAGTCCAGGCCAAATTTTCAGTGAATAGATTTTTTTTGTCAGCTATATTAACATTTTAGTGAATGTTTTTCTGTCCTTGAGATTTTCCATTGATTCAACTAACAAAATAGGTAAAAAGGTTTCAAGTCCCTTAACAAAAGAGAATATTCAACTTCTACTGGATTGGAAATTCATTAAAAAATAATAAAAAATAAAAAAGACCACAAAAGTCTAGAGAAAATCTTTGAAAGACCATCGGAAAGCCCAACGAAAGATTGATTGAGATCAGATTGAAAAATAAGAGAAAACAGCCTGTTTTCATGGAAGCAAGTTACAAATTTTATTTTTATTTACAGTATTTATTTATTTCAAACATGATATAAGTATAAAATCACATACATGAACAAGGAATGCAAAAGACACACATTTTTGTAAACCACAATAATCTTTACATGCTCGAAAAGGAAGAAGTAAGAAACTTAAGAACTCCTACCCCATAAACTCATACCATGTTTTCAAATGCCTGAATATTTTTTCAGGTTCGATGTTGGAAGTTTCCCTTGTGCAAGTCGTAGGGGTAATTTTATCGCTGGAGACTTAAAAAGAATCCAAGCACGGATTGAAAATAAAGTTTACAAAATTGTTACACATTTTATAGATGAAGGAAGATATGAAGATGTTTTGACTTTCTGTGTTAACCCAAGATAATTGGTGCACCAAAAGACAAACATTAACATTACCATAGTTCTTGCAGTACTGCTTAAACATTAGAAAGTTAACCCAGTCTTATTAGTACATGTAGACTATAACTTTATATGCATTTTATTTTAAATTGAACTAATATGAACATCAGGACTGAAACCACTAGCACAAATAAACTGCTGTGTTCAGTCCTTTATACGGCCAACCCAATATTAGATGACCAGTGAGCCATTTCAGTCCAGTCTTAGCACAGTTCACTTTTGACCAATTTATTTTATTGTGATCAAATTAGAAATTCAAAAAAAAGAAAAGATTTCTAACAGCTTCTTTTTTTTCTTTGTAATAATTCCCTAGGGAATTATTAAAAATTCATTAAGCAGGTAATGTTGCCTGGAGTCACCATAGCTACAGCGAAATCCTCGAGTAAAAGGATTGAGAAAGGAAAGGGTAACGTATCTCAGGCGAGGATGAGAAATCTAACACTGCTGCCCTCTCCTCTCCTCCTGTTCCACCCTCTGCTACAGATGCAAAGAGAAAAAAGGATCCACTTACGTTTATTTCTCGATGCAAACATTCTGTAAAACAGCGACGTGATCATTTAATAGCCTTTATCGTATTCCTAACAAAAAAACGAGAGGTAGTAGACATTGTGAGGTGTGTTTGCTTCTGAAAATTTATCCAACTGTTTAAAGAGGGGTCCTTTGTTGAGCATTTGTCTTTTATAATGGCCCTTTGTTTAGGAAATTGTACTTGGGAATATGAATAGACATTGGATTCATGTTTCATCACAGTTTCCCCCTGCAGGTGTTTGCATGCTCTTTCAGCATGTAGCAGGGATTTACCAGCAAATACACACACACACACCACTGTTACTCTCATAGATTTGCCTGTTTATTATCACTTTTGATTCTGTTAATTTTACAGCTACATCAAATCTGGAGTTCGCTGTTCAAGATGTCTTACTTTCTTTTTTTCCTAATTTTTATCTACAGCCAAAAACACAAAAAAACATGACTGTTTCATAAACAATTGAATGTCACGTGTATTTGGAGATTTCACAGGCCGTCTGTTCAGCATGGCTGGTGATCCTTAAAAATAGTTGGGTGGTTATGAGGTATACAGTCAGAGTTTAAACGCCATAACTGACCGATTTGGGTCCCCATTTTTTGCCCCCATCTTGGACCCTCTCTGTCCTCACAGGCTGAAGAGGAAGCAATGCGCCTGGCTTCAATGCCAGCCTGGAGGAGGGACATGATGAAGAAGAAAATGGACGAGGAGAGGTGAGTAATAAGGCAGTTGTTTTGTTTTGTTTTGTTTTTGTTTTTGTTTTGTTTTTTACAGTGTTTCACACACTTAAGTTCTGGAAATGTTTCTAAGACCAATATGTAGCCGCTTCACTTCACCAGTTTTCTCATTGAAGTAGATTGCAACCTTTGTTGCTATGACATCAAACAGCGAAATCCCATTTTGTTCACGAGCTCAGCCATCCATTCGTTTGCTTTAACTATTCAGCCGTGTGTTCGCCCTGTGATAGTTGCAACACAGGTTAGATACAAAGATCACACAGCAGAGAAATAAACTGCACAGCTTGTAATGACTTTTCTCCAATTTATTCAGTGACGTAAAGCTCTGCAGATGAAGTTCAGAGTGAAGATTTTTCCTGGCACTCATGGAATTAGCATTGCTAAAGTTCATTTTTTCTATCAATAAGAAGGACACACTCAGAATGTTTTTAAATCACATATCTGAGCCTGAGCCAGTTTACATTAGCATTAACAAGAAGATAAGTGAGAAAGCACGATTAATAATAAAACACAGTTGATAAATAATATTCAACATGCAAAAAGACAACGAGTGAATGCATTTATATGTGGAATATCTACATAGTCAACAAAGCATGATTCTATGAATTTTAGTTTTACATGACAAGAAACAAAGTTTATTTCTCTTCAGGAGTTTATTTCCTCTCTCTAAAATCCCCATAAGAGCTTAAGCATTTGTTACACTGTTATGAACAAACTCCTTAAAAGGGAAGTTGTCATGTAAATAAAAATATCTTAAGTATTTTAAAGTGGACATCAATTCTATTTGTGAACTATTTCTTTTTCTAAGTTGTGAGAAATATACGTTTTGCTTTCTCTGCATGTAAATTGCAGGGTCCTTGATGTTATTTATGTTATTTATATCCTTGTACCCTGACTCTATTCAAGTAAAACACTCCTGACAATCCTGACATCATAAAATGTCTGTTTTAAATTTCAACACAAACTAAAAAGCAATGATTTCTCTCATTCTCTGGCTGTATTAAGTGTTCATGTTAAAACAGAGAAGTAATGTAGTCACTTGTTCTCTTTGCATTGCTAAATTTCAGTAAAATGTGCTTCAGCTTCCCCATAAGGAGGCAGGAAGTAGAGACGGTGGAAAGATGGAAATCTGCTTATAGCTCCTTATTTGAAGACTAACTCCAGGGTGTTCATGTTTTTAGTAATATCTAAAAGGAAAAACTAGTTAGTGCTGCAGTCAAATCCTAATTTTGTACAGAAATAGAATGACTTTATCCTGCAGCTGTGTCTGTGTGATATTATTAATGTAGCTTGTATGATTCCTGTTCACTGTTTGAAGATATTTACGCCTTTTCTCTTTTGTTTTTGACCTCCTGATGTGACAGGGAACAAAAAAGGTAAGATGTTTACTTCACACACTAATGATTTTAACATTCAAAATAAACTATTTTTAATGGATTGAGGTGCAAAACAAATGAAACCCCTTTTTTATTTGCATTTGATTTGGGTAGAATTATTCAGCTGGTGTTTAAGATGCCAGATCAAATCTGGATATATTTAAGCACAGCAGGTTGAGTACAACTGATCTTAGGAAAACTAGGTAAAGTGTACTCTTCCTTCAGCATTATGTTAGGGATAGGATAACAGAGGATTATTACAGGAAATGTTTTTGGAGTGCACTATCAGCTGAATATCTTAAAGTTGAACAAAACTCTGCCTTAAAGCTCCTCCCTATGTGAACTTTGCAACTGAAGTACACTTGCACAACAAGGAGTCGTAGGTTTCTGTCATTTGCAAACTCAGGAGAGCTTTTAAGCAGCCTATTAGAAGGAACTTACAATTAATCATTATTTTATAGGTTAGCCTGTAAGTTATTGACATTAACATTTATCCATGCATTCATTCTACCTAATTCAGTGCCTTCAAGAGTTCATTTTGGCTTATGGTTATTTCTTTCAGTCAGCACTTTTTGACATGAAGAAGGCCCACAAGAAGGAAATGTGGCCTCTGCTTTGCAAAAGACTTGACTCATCCCTGATTTCTTTGTCATTTGCATCCCAGACGTTTTCTAATTTGCAGCTTTGGGCTGGGTCCCTGCTCCTTTTCAGTCCAGAACATTATCGCTATATTATCTGTTATATAATATACTAGAGCTGTATTTATACAAAAAAAAAATCTTTCTTTAAATTGGATTTTAAGAGCATCTCCTGTCACAAAGATGAGATGTGTACACGTTTCTTGAGTGACCTCTATTAAAAACACCAAACGGCAACACAGATTGACAGATTCAAAGCAATGAAACAGGAAGTATCTTTTTAGGAAACTTTAATCCTATGGATGCAAGATACAAACTAATAATAAAAAAAAAGATTTTAACTCTTAAAGAGTATCTGAAGTTAAATATACATTCACAATGTATGTGTACTCTCAGTTTAGTTCCCAAGAGGCCCAGTATTAAAGCATGACTGGATCAAACTCAAATGTGGCCTGAGCTCTGAGTTCAACTCTGTCAACAGTTGTTTCTGACCAGGGATTAGATTACTGAAAATTTGTAGCTCATGTGGCGTTTTGGCCCACTGTTAAATCTCTCATATTGCTGAACAAATTTTAATGTTGGCCAAAACTAACCTGAGAAAATACCAAAAGCAGTTTTCAAGTGATGATATCATTCATTAAGAAGAAAAACCCAACAAGCCCAACCCAAATTGCTGATTTCGTTCTTGGAGCAACACTTACTATTAAGCTGTTATACAACCGTATTATGCCAAATTGTTTTAAATCAGCCACATTAAACATGTTCGAGGTAATGTCACAGCATCTTAATAGTATTTCAATCTGGACTTTGACTGGGTTTCTCCAAATGTTACAATGAATCATTAAATTTATTGTAATTTCATGAATTTAAATTACAGTGCTGTACTAAATTACAATAGTACAGCTGTGGCAAATACTATTTCCCACCGCTGTACTATTCAGTAGTTGTGTAAAACATAGAAAGAAAATATGTATGTGCAAGCAATTAGGTAAAATATTGTGCTGCTTTGTTAAAAAAAATAAATAAATGACAATGCCATCCTAATTACTGTTTGTGATCTTTATAGAAAAGCAGAACAGCAGGCCAAACAGGCAAAGGAGTCCGAGGAGAAGCAGGAGCTGGAGCGACTACGGACCATGGGCTACGATGAGACCAAGCTGGCCCCCTGGCAGCGGCAGATCATTCTGAAGAAAGGGGACATAGCCAAAAAGTGAACTGGACCGTTTTCCCTGCAGTGTTGTGCGCCCTCGCACACTTGGTCCAAAGTGTCTCCCTCTTCCATTCTTTAACCCCACGCCGAACAGACAGAGGTGAGGAGAGCTCGTCTCCCCACCCTCCTGAAACTCTGTTGTGTCACTCTTCGGGGCCCCGCAGTAACTGAGGCCCGCTTCTGCGGTTGCTGCCTGTCCACACAAGCTCTGAGACTCGGCTCTGGTGAAACACAGCAGTGATCCTACACCTCTTACTAAAAGTCTCATGGACACAGATGATTGTTTAGCAAAGCATTTCTGACATGCACTGACCCTCTTTTTTTTCTTTTTCTTTGCTAAGGCACTGGTTAAAGAACACTAAGTCAAAATCACTGCTGGTGTCTACAAAGCTGCAAATTATTGGATGATGTGTCCTGTAGGAGATTTAAGTTTTTTGGTAGATGAAACAGGTGGCGTATGAGGCTGTTGTTGCTATGAAATTGTCTATTTTTCAGACTGTAATCGAAAGAAAAGTAGTTCAGATATATAATTTGTAATCAATAAGCAGCCAATGCGTTAATAAGAATGAGCAGTGTCCCATCGATGTTTCGTCTTAGTCATAACATTTAGTGTCAAGCTCACAGATGCACTTATTGTGCTGTTACAGGATAGTCCAGCTGTTTAAAGCCGAGGTTTTCTTAGAAGGTTATAATCAGTTGATATCTTGCCCGCTGCAGATACCCATCTCAGTCACTTCATTTTGTATAAATCCTGATTAGCTGGTTCAGGAGAAGGTACACTATTATACTTTAAATTATCATTACGTTTGGATTAGAAGGTTATTCACCCCGAAGCAGGTGATTATTTACGCACAAATGAATGACTAAATGTAGTGTGAAGCGCCCTGGGGTCCTCTGGACCTGATGAAGCGCTTTACAGTTGCAGGCCATTTACACAGGAAACTGAGGTTGGCAGAAGTGTGTTACCAATAATCTTCCTGCTGGAAATCCAACGGAAAATGTAAAGCATTTGGTGACAAACAAGTAATTTTTTCATTTTTTTAAGGAAATGCTTTGCATGTTCCACTCTCAGTTCATTTCCGACAGGAAAATCCTTGATAGCAGATTACTTCCTACCTCTGTTTCCCCTGTAAATATTCATCATATTCTGTAGAAATACCCACTCAATGCAAATTGCTTCTGCGGGCAAGATATTAATTTCTTATGACCTCTTAATAGAGCCTCAATTAAACCTGATTTATCTCTTTAATATTCTGCCAGTGTTTTGGCAGAAACTACCGCCGGTTGTTTCATTTATATTCCACCTCAAAGCTAACAGTTTATTAATGTTCATTCAATAAGGTCATTTTCCAAAGAATCTGGAACAATAATAAATAGTAACATTTTATATTAACTGCTTGTAGCTCTTCTATCAGAGAAATAAAACAAAGCTCAAATTTATTATTATAATGTTGTAATGTGACTGGAATGTCAAACTACGTTGTTTAATCATGATCGTGAATTTTTTGTGAATCGCTGCATTATAAGAATCAAACATGTTTTCAATGTTTAGTAACAAGGATACCGGAAATCTAAGATGGAATCCCCTACCACACAAATAAGACAAAGAGCTGCGATTCACAGCAGGTGTCTGATCCGAACCCATCCGCTTGTTTCTTGCCTCCGTCCCACTGAGCTGCAGGATGAATGTTTGATGAACAGATCTGCTTACACATCACAGAGACCACTCTGTCTTCCACAGGCGGGCTCACTAATGGTAAACTACACTGCTAGCTAGGTGAGTTGATGTGCTTTAGCATGTTCAAAATGAACACTAACCAGTCGCATGTATAAGATGACGAAGACGTCTGAAAAGTACTGTATGATTCACTGTTAGACATTCAGAGGTCTTTTGTCCAGGCTGAGAACTATTTCATCATTTCTTCCTTTCCAAATTTTGAAATATTTTTTTACAATCCATAAAACATTAGAACGGTGTTAATCTGTTTAGAGCAGTGGTTCCCAAAGTCTGGGTCACGACCCCAATATGGGTCTTGAAACACCAAGTGTGTGGTCTTTAGATTATCTAAAGAACTTTAAGTTAAACTAAAAAATTATTTGCTCCATTTTTTTTTACCTTAAAAGTTAAAAAAGTTCTAATAAAAAAATAAAGATAAAATCTGTAGTTGTAAATGGATAAAAATAGTGTAATAGTTAAGGCTGTCTTGTAGCTACACTCATTAAATGGGTCACTAGTTATGTTTGTGTATATCAAACAGCAATACTCAATTTTGTGGGTTAGAAACTGAAAAAAAATGGGAGACACTGATTTAAAGGTCATTAGAAAATAAATATTTTGAAATAGAGCACGCATCGTTGTATTTACATTTAATAAAATTCTTTTCCCTTTTTGTAATTTCATCATTACAAATAATTTCTTTAATTCATCTGGTCGGGTTTGATTGATCATTTGGAAATATTCTGACTCACTTCTTATTAGATGCCATATGATATTAAAATTTAAAATAATGCACGTCATTGCCATTTAATTTTCTATACATATATTAATATATAAACTCTGTACATAGTGACCCTTAGATTTTATTTTATTTTTTTGTCATTTCATTTTTTCCAGATTTCATGATATTACATGTCCCAGCCTCGCTTGGATGTAGAATGTTGGCTTGTTTTCTTGTCATAACTTCAGACTGATAAAAATGAGCAGAATAAACCTCAGATCATTTAAACGTAGCCTGTGTGTTTTCATTGATTTATTCCCCTGTTTGTTGAAATGTCTTTAAAATTTGTTCTGCAAATATATTTAGTTAAATTTATTGTTCTTACAAAGAAGCAACAAATAAAAGTGCAAGAAAAGTAAAACGCTGTAACATAATTCATCCTCTTAGAACAAGAAAAGTATCATCCAAATGCATTTTACAATGCTGTTTCTCACATCTACACTTTTATTCAAGTCTTTTGATTGAAGTATGAATAAATTTGCATATCTAAAAATTCTAGTTGCACTACAAGATTCTGGTAATTCATGCAAAATTAAGCTTGTGTTAGTTGCAAAATAATAATCAGACATGTGCCACACTAGAAACCAGTTTTTGGATAGTCAGCTACAATCTTGATGGAGAATTAATGTAAAATTAAATGAAATCTTTAGCTGCTAGATGAGGTGTAGCTTCTAAATGTAAAACTAAACAACATCTAATCCTTTGCCAAAGAAGGTACAAAGCAAAGTTTGTGTGAATTAGAAAAATGGAGTGACAAAGTAACCTTACAAATATTAGGGAATTACATGCAAAAATAAATAATCCAATATATATCGCAGTGGTATTCAAAGAGTGGACGTGTAGGAAATCCTGAAACAACCAAAAAATATGAATGGAGTGTAGTACATGTTATTGAACACCAGGGGGTGACAGAGAACCGTTTCTTTAACTAGTCAGGTGAGAATAAACAAAAAATAGTATTGACATTTCAGAGGTTAAAGTTAAGACACATTATCGTTATTATATTTTTGAAATGAGAAATTGGAGTAACTGGAATGAAAGTCAAATTCCATTTTTTTAAAAGCGTAATGCTCATTGTTTGTCGTCAAGTTGCTGGCGGGTTGTCAAAGAAGAAGCTTCTAAGTTGTCGAAGTTGCTTCCTGTTGGACTTGTTATTAAGAAAAGCGTCGCTCAGCGGTAACTGATTGGCGCTCACCTGGAGTGACGTAAGCAGAAGAAGGCAGAGGAGCGAAGGAGCAGCGCGGCGGAGGGATACAGCCGCGTATCTGCTCAATCTGACGGCTACTCCGCCAGCAGCACCGCCGCATGATATTCACTCAACCGAATTACAGCTGGAGTTTGAGGCGCACCTCTCGCAGGTAAAGACTCTCTGTTTTTAACTGCGTGTCCATCCGCATCTATTAACCATGGGAATGTGAGGCGGACATTTTTTCCCCCTGCCACAAACTAATCCGACTGTGTCGCGACATTGAATTTGTAAAGTAAGTACTGCACGTTAACAGGAATTTCGCATGAAGCTACTAGTTTATTTACTTTAAGGGTTAGTGCGACACGAACACTGCGCTCAGGTCTCATTTCCAGCTGTATGGTTAAGCATGGCTGTCACAACATGTTGAGAGGTGGGTTGTCTACTTAATAATAGGTTTATGAATCAGTTCCTGACTGAGCAGGTTGGAAACATGTATTAGAAACAGTGTGAGTTTATTTTCTTGCAACTTTAAGACAATGAAAGGAGAAGTTGTGAATGTGTGTGTTTTTTTATTTGAGTGGGAGTGAGACATGAGTCATTGGTCAAGTCCCTTCATATGACTTAGTAACTTATTTCCACTGAAAGCTTGGTCAGATTTGAAGATGTTAGAAGATCTCTGAGGAATTTAAGTTGAAGACTATTAATACATCTGTTGGTCCTTACATGATTCCAGTGGCAATCCAGGTTTCATATCTAACATTTTGTTTTGCTTTTCTTATTTAGATTCCCCCTAATGCTGGAGGTGCTGAAGAACTGAGGAGACCCGCAGGAGGACACCATGTCCCACAGTGAGTCAGACAACTGCACGGACAACAAGTCCCCTAAAATAGAGACCCTCTTCTCCACAGAACTTCATATATACGAGTCAGGAGATGAAGGCTACCAACCGAAAAGCCCCCCGACACTCCACTCAGAAACAGCCACCCCACAGGAAGGTGAGGTGGACAACCTGGTGGTACCAGAGCAGGTCATTCTGAGCACAGAGACTCCTGCAGCACAGAAGCCTGAGACCCAAAAGGTGGTTCTGAGCACAGAGAGCCCTGCAGCAAAGAAGCTAGGTATCCACCAGCTGATTCCCAAGAGCTTAGCGGTGTCAAGCCGACCCAAGAATCGTCATCACACCACAGTGGTGACCTTCCCAGTGGGACTGGAGAATTCAAACAGCGAAAACCGTAACCGTCACACAGCCCAGGGGCCAGATGTTTCCTGGGACGAATATGACAGCGATGGAGATGGGTTTGCCTTCAGGAGGAACCGCAGGAACAAGTCATATCGGGAGGCAGTGACCAGCCTGGACATTGATGCCATGACATCCGGGACAGCGCCTAAAACCACTCTGAAACCCGTTGATGAAAACCGAGAAAGCAGTCCTGGTCCTTCTCTCGGCAATAGACGCAAGGTAGAAACAGTCAACCAAAATGTTGTAAATGAAAAAGAAAATGCTTTTTCCCTCATTTTTGCCACTAAGAAGTTCTTGTTAAAACTTAAATTCTAGCCACTAGAGAAACTTTTTATTTACACTGTCTGTCTTTTACCCAGCAAATGGGAGTTGGAGGTACTGATCTTCCAGCAGTCTTGATATTTAAATACATTTGCTAAGAGGAACTAAAAACTAATGTGAAATTTTATTGTGATTCGGTCCAATTCGTCAATTTAGTTTCGCTCTACTCTTCAGTCACAACCAGAGTCGTCAATAGCGCTTGTGACGATGTTGAATTTTTCACTTTTCACTGGACCAGAGATCCAGAGTTTTACATAACATATGGAAACCATATGTATTCTAGCACAGATCTCAGAGATCTGTGCTAGAATAGTTCTCTATTCAAGTCTGTGACTAAATCCCATTATTCATGACTGAAATAAAGTCTGTGTCCTCTCTAGCGAACCCTGGGCAGAAAGAGGAACCAGCGTGGATCATTCAAAGATGGTATGTCCCATCATGTGTCACTCTTGTCTGCTTTTTCTAAATCGGGTTACCGGAATACAAATAGATTGGGAAATAACTGAAATTTGGCTTTTTTTTTTTTTTGTTTGTTTTTTGTTTAAAACTTTATTGCTCATTGCAGACTTCCTTGAACAGAAAAACGTTCATGGCAATCTGAATTTGGGTTGAGTGGCTCCCATGTCACGTCTCTGAAAAGAGCTTGAGGCAGCAGAAGAGGGACAGAACTGGAAAACCGTTCCTGGCATGATAAACATTTGTTTAGTCCTGAATGGTGGATACTTGACCTTTCCCTTGAGATTCTTCTTTGCTGATTTTAGAAGTTTTAAAAGGTTTTTTATTTTCTTATATACTTATTGAGGCAGCTGCTCCAAACTAACCTAGACATATCTCTAATGAGGCTTCAGAACTGAATTTTATTAAACTGGACATGGTGTAAGTAGAAACATTAAGCTTCGTTGTTGTAATTAGCAATCCTACAATTGAGGTCCTTGAAAGCGAGTCTCTCCTCGGGACTTCATGGTTTTCTGTTGATGGCCGTTCCCTCCCCAGCGACACCATGCCTGTACCAGGAGATCAGAGAGCGCGGCCTGGACTCCACCCAGCAGGACGAGCTGCTGGAGGACTTTGTTGTGGTGGAGCCTCCAGCGGAGGACCAGGGCATCGTGATGAAGAGCTATAAACAAGCTCACCTCACCTGGAGCCAGTTGCCTCAGGTGAACCTTCAGATTTGCAGAGTAAATCAAGTCGAGACTAAGAAGTCTGAAAGAGCTTAACTTAATTTCGCATTCTTCTGCTTATCGGTGTTTCATATTTTTGCAGAAATGCAAGACAGGTTTGTTTTCTTGATGTCAGACTGTTAAAAATTTAGATTTTGACTCGCATTAAAAACACTTTCATTTGAAAAATCCAGACAGACAGACAGGGTGGGGATTCACGTCTGATTTCTGTTTATGTCTTTTAAAGGTGCAGGAATCTGGTATTCTGTCAACAATCACACCTCAGGAGAGAAAGAGGCAAGAGGTGAGATTGTATCCAAGTATTTCCCCCGTACCGCCTGTCCTGCTGCACACAGAGGATGAATTTAGGTGTTACATATTTTCTCGTTCACAAGGCTCTAAAAGGGGACACGTCATTGTCTCTAAAACAATTAATTTAAAAGTTTTTGATTCTTTTCCCCCAACGTTCATATATGTAAAATTAGATAATGAGTGAAACAAATTGCCATGTTTTCTTATTTCAGATTTTCACAGACACGCATGGGTCAGTTACCAGCATCAAATCATTTTATGATAACGTATTATTTATTTAAAAACACAAAAATCTTCCCTCATTCTGCAGATCATAGACTTTTTAATGAGGTGTTTAAAGAACATGTCAAAATGAACAAGGTTTTTTTTTTTCAGAAATGTGGAGCCAATAGAGAGGAAAGCATCTTTGTCCATCTGTTGCTGAGCACTGGTGTTCAGCTGGCTGCAAGCTGTTTGGAATTATTTCCAGTCACAAAATAATACACATAATTCTTGTGTGAAAATCCTTTAAAGGTTTCATCTTTGAGTTTAAAAACTGGGGGTTTTAAACTGTGAGAAACATCTGGACTCAAGGCCTGTTTAAACCGGCTGACCTAAGCTGTAGAACGACCCAAAAAATAAAACTGACAGCAGTAACGATTGTTCGTTTTCTTTTTAAAATGCACAGATTTGTAAAAACTGTACTTGTGCGAAATCTCGTCCGACTCTCGAGCGATACTTGCCGAGTGTCAGATTGATGTTAAAGCCAAAAATAACCGATTAGATCTATTATCCTACATCTGCAGATAGTGTCTGCTGACAGCAAGTTCAAACTCATTCTCATGGTGCCCAAGAAGCACAGAGAGACCGAAGCGGGTAGCTGGCGTTCAGGAAATGTCAGATTGAGAAGTCAAAGCACAACATTCCTCACTAAAGTAAAAGCTGAAACTGTCAATTGCAACGTAGCACTTTGTGTGGGTGGATTTTTTTTCTTTGTAATGTGTCCTCTCCATTAGCCCAAGATGTCAATACCAAGGTCCATATTGTGTGCTGTTCTCTTGCTGAATAAAGCCACTCCCTGCCTGTGTAATGGTACTTTTACAGCCCTCTGAACAGGTGCTTGGTTTGCTGTTTGGGACCTTCAGTCGTCTCACGCGTCCTGTTTTTTTTTGGGTTTTTTTGTTAAAGAAATGTGCTCAAAAAGGGCAACCATGCAAGTATTTCAACTTCCAAAAGTTTTGGAGCATTCCTTTGAGTTTTCAATTTCATTTGAGAACGAGCATAAAAATGTCGTCTTTATGCCCTTTGGTCCTCTCCGAGCTACCTAACCTTTAGAAGTAGAAATGTTGACCAAGGTGTGTTATGAGCATGTGATTTGTCTCCAAACAGTCTCTGTGAGCCAGAGCGCCCTGCAGCTATCTAGCAGCTAAACACTGTTTCGTCATGACGTAAAACATCCAAATGCAGAATATAATGTTGCCTTTTCTTTAGGCGTTGAATTAGGAAGCAGAGAAAAATGCCAATCACACAAAGAAAAAAAAACAAAACAAAAAAACAATTAAGTTGAAATGAAAGATTTATTGCAATATAATTTTGGTTTCACAACACTTGATGTGTGTGTGTGTGTGGTTTGTTTTATAGGCCATTTTTGAAATTATCACCTCAGAGCACTCATACCTGCACAGCCTCGGCATCCTGGTACGTCACTTCAAAAACAGCGCAGCGTTGAAGAAAACGATGACGACGACGGAGCACCACCACCTCTTCTCCAACATATCCGTCATCTACACAGCAAGCCAACGGTGGGTTGGTCTTCATATTGATTGCTGTACTGCATAAGTGCTGTTAAAGATGTAGTGTTTTCTTCTTCTTCTTCTTCTTCTTCTTCTTCTTCTTTTTCTATAGTTTCTTCACACTTAAATATATCAATAAACATATTTTAAGATCTCACAAAATAAAAACATAGCAGTTACAAAATACAGTTTAGAAAATAAGATTTAATATATTTAGAGAATATAAACCTACCTCGCCATATGTGAGAAACATTTCAAACTGAAACCCAAACAAGCCAATAAGCTTTTGTATTAACTGTTAATGAGACTTTTGCATTGGAGAACTGCTGGCCCACTCCACTCAGTAGAACTGTTTCATTCGGTCACATTGAGAGGCTTTTGAGCATCAGCTGGTTTAATGTCATGCCACGACAGTGCAGTGGGATTTTCAGAGCAGAGTTTGACTTGGTAAATCCGAAACCTTCCTTTCTCTCTGAGGCATTCAGAAGGGGATTCTCCTGGCATGTTTGAGATTATTTTCCAGCAGTGTAACCCAAGAGCACTTGACCTTGAACTCATGAACTGATGGCGGCAGAGTTTCCTTAAGGATTCTCTGCTAGGCAGCAGACTTTCTACCAGTTATAACCATAGTCGTCTGGTACCTGATGCAGCAAAGCAGTTTGTATTCGTTTTATGCCAGATGTAACAATAAGCACACCCTCCAGAAAGTTCCACTTTTGCCTTCTTTTTTTAGACCCTAAAGCCTAATTCTTATTAGATTTCTTGATCCTACACCAATCAGGTCTGGGTGTGGCTGATGAAATTGAACCAAAACATGTAGTTTATCACGATTAATGTATGATTTAATTGAGAGAGGTGATTGTATTACTACATACAGTAGGCCTACGACGGTTTGAATGGCTCTTACTGCTTTGAAAGCGGATAAACTGATTCGCTGAAACATTTTTAATTTGGCAACGAGAAAATAAATCGGAGGAATTTGGAAGGGAGAAATTATGATGTGGTGCAGAATATTTGAAAATAAGTTGAAGTAGCTGTCGGTTCTAAATGTTCATAAACGTTCGGATGACCTGATAAGAAAGTGAGAAACAATAGACCCAGCGACTCATGCACCATTCACTGAGTGGTTTTTATGTTCTCAGCTGAGGATATTGTTCCAAGATTAAAAAAAGACAAAAAAAACGGTTGATTTGAAGTTTCAGGAAAAGTATTTGCCCTCAGCGTGTCTTTAGTATCCTGTAGACTCCATTAACGTGTTCAGACTCGCCGGCCAAACTAGTTCTGCCGCTCTCAGTGGTATTCCTGAGCTTTGAAATGGTAATGTTTACACTGGCATGGTTTGTTTGTTGTTTCGTACTTCAATTTGAATAAGAGTAGAAATTCAGAACATTGTTGTGAATGAGAAAAGAAATACATTTTCTCTTATTTAATCCCTAAAGAGTAAAGCGAAACCAAAGAACAGAATGCCTTGGAAGCATCTATGGGGATAAATCGGAGATACTTCCAGTTTCTGTGTGGGAAACTGTCGAGTAGCTGGGTCCTCGGGTGGGGCTGTTTTTGTCTTGGTGTCATTTTACACGTTTTTGTTAGAAGGGACAAGACTGGGAGTTCAGGACAGATTTGTGATTCTGTAAATCTTTTAGTCTTTATTGATGTATCGCAACAACTGTCAAAAACTGTTGTGACATATGTCATTCCAACCGTAGCAACAGTATTTGTCGGGAGATTTAGTTGCTAGCTATTCCTTCAAACCAATGTATGTAATATTAAACCTTGAGTAACACAACGCATGTTGAGGTTTATAAAGTTTATAACACACCTGGAACTCTTTTACATTTTATGTGCAATTGTAAACAGCAGTGGATTTTATTTGGAATTTATGTGATTTAAAAAAAAAAAAAGTAGTGCATAGTTGTGCGAAGAAAGGAACATGGTTGATGGTTTCCATATTTTAAAATATATCTACATCACTTTCAGGCTTATCTTTGATTCTGAATTTAACATGATTGTGTTTTTGATCCATGGAAGCTTCAGCTCTATCAAGACTTTCTCTAGCAGTTTTAGTACCAGGATTGGCTTCATCCATTTTTCCATAAGCTCTGATTTGGGATGGTGCGTTCAGGGCGATCGGCGGTGTCAGTTACATTTTGCATGTTGACCAAAAGGTTACATTTTTGTCTGATCTGAGCACCTTCCCCCACATGCTTTCTGTCTCCCCCACATGGAAGATGACCATATCTTCCTTAACTTCACTTTTGCAAGTTTAGGAGGATATGGGCCTGAAATTTAGATCTAGAAGTGACCAAACCATTAGGAATAAACCTGCTGTGTCTTCTGCTCTGCTGATTTGTCTGTAGAAGAACCGAACTTAATTTTTGGCTCAACGTTAACCTGCCTCTTTTACAATTTTTAGCTTCTTTATGGACCTTGAAAATCGTCATAATGAGCAGCTGGTAATCCGTGACATCAGCGACATTGTTCAGAACCACGCAGCACACCACTTCGCTCCTTACATCGTCTACTGCTCCAACGAGACCTTTCAGCAGAGGACGCTCCAGAAGCTGCTGTGAGTGGCGGAACAATCTAGAACAAGCCAATGACTTCATGCAGCGGCACATGAATACGAGCTGAACTTAATTTTCGTTTTTATTTTTGTGTTTCACAGGAGTAATAACGCTGCGTTCAAAGACGCCCTGAAAGACATTGAGAGAAATAGTGAATGTGGAGGCCTTCCCATGTTCTCGTTTCTGATCCTGCCCATGCAGCGTGTGACCAGACTACCACTTCTGCTTGATGTCAGTCCGATCTTTACTTTTGTCATACGGTGCAGTACTCTGAAACAAGAATTACTGTCCTCTTATTTTTTTTCATTAGCAGTAGAGCAAAACAAAGAATAACAAACAAAAAAAAACAACGTAACAAGGATGTTAAGTTATGTATAAAACCCCTAAAATGTATATTTTTGTGTGTGTGAAAAAATGATCAACTATACATACAGTGCAATTAAAAGATTTGGGCACACATTGGTGGTGCATTTCTGTTGACAATTCTCAAATCCTTCAATGAACAAAACTTTTTGCGTGTTTGTGCATACACTCTGTCTGCACTGATGAAAATTCACTCACCTCAGGATGAAAAATGCCAAGATATTTTTATTATTATTTATTTAGCCAAGGTCAGGTTGGTTTGGATCATATTTCCCCCTATAATAAATGTAATTATCATTTGAAAACTGTTTTTTGTATTTATTTATGTTACCTTAGATATCATTTTTTGGAGGGATTATTTCTGTCAGTTTTCTAATAACCCAAATTTTTGGGAAAGGACATCTAAATTTTTGTATTCCACTGTAACATATGTAATTACTTGACTATGAAGCATTTTCTTTATTTTCTTCTGTTTGTGTGCTTGTTCATCCTCAGACAATCTGTCAGAAAACTCAGGACCAGACTGCGGAGTACTTTGCGGCCGTTTGGGCGCTGAAGGCCATGAGCAAGGTTCGCATGCTGGACTATTTCAAAGAACCACTGCGTCCACGCAGGTTTATCCGTTTCGACAGGATTCTGATCACTGTTTTTACTACGACTATCATGTGAACAGTTGGTCACTGAATGCAACGACGGAGCAAGGCGGATGGAGAGGACGGAGCAGATGTACACCATCCAAAAACAGATGGAGTTTGGAAAAATAAAGGTCGGCCGTTCAGCCATCGCTGTTTTGTGAGCAGAAACGAGCTCGATTCGGATAAATGTATCCGTCGTCATCTTGTCCTCGCAGCCATTTCCTCTGGTGTCAGCATCGCGATGGTTGAAGAAGCGCGGCGAGCTGGCCGTCTCCAGCGAAGAGCTCAGCATATGGAGGGCTTTCACCAACAGGAGCTACTACCTGTTCCTCTTCAACGACGTGCTGATCGTCACCAAAAAGAAGTCGTGAGTGGCACTCTTTTACAAACACAAAGCTTCTTCGAACCAACACTCGCAATATTATTAGGATACATTTGGAAATTGTGCAATAATGTGTAAGAAGCTTTTCCAGCAGCTGAGAAAACACAAATTTACATTAAAATCCTAAACATTCATCTATTTCATCTGAATTATGAGTGCTGTTCCGACAAAAAGTAGCAGAATATGTGAAGTGAGTTCAAAATTTTTCTTTTACATAAAATAAATAAAATCAAATCACAGAAGTATGACATAAATTTGATGCCCCTAATTGAAATCCTGTGGAACCAATTCATCTAAGTAATTCTTAAAGTTAAACTGAGTGTTATCTGGTCTCAGCATAAACACATCTATTGTTGATAGGATAGGTTGCTATTAGCGATGTGCTGCACAACTCTGACCCTTTGTCACAAACTAAATGCAAGATGAGTGAAAAGATGCTTTGGTGAGACCAACATTGGCCAACAGACAGAGTACAAAATAGACTCAATTAATGGACATGGAGCCACAGCTTCCCTTGAGTATTTTAGATCAACACAAGCGTGTTAGAATGGCTTCCCTAAAGTTCAGTCAAGTCCAACTGCAAATTTGTGAGAAGACATTTGCTGTCCATCCTTTCTGATTGAGCTTGAGCTTTTTGGAAAAGACAAATGGGCAACAGTGTCTGTCTAAAAGTCCAGAGTTGGTGCATCAAAGACCTGCAAGGGATGCATAACACTGTGCTCTACAATTTCAGAAACTTTTTCTTTTTGCTTTTTATAATTTAGCTTAATTGTGTTGGTAAAATCAAAAGAAAGTACATTGAAGTTGAGTTTGTAGCAGGACAAAATCTGTAAAAAGCAGAATAAGCGCTTGTAAGCTCTGTGTCCCACAAAGTGTGGATTTATGAAAAATACACTTTGGAACTTTTTTTTTTTTTTATCAGAAATTTACTCTTATCACTACAAAAAAGTGGAACATATGGAGCAACTAAAGGTTACATTTTACAGCTGATAGTCTTTCGTAGATGTTTTGGTTGTCTTGGTCCCTCGTGGCGAGATGAACAGTTCCAGCTGCTTCCAGGGAACATCAGGAAAGAGGAGAGTAAAGGGACAGGGAAAGGAGTGCGTGCATACCTCAGATTCTTTATTCCTGCATTCAGCTTGTCAGCTTGACTGACTTCAGCTGTCTGTTTTGAATTAGGGAGGGAGAAAACAATGTGAGCTCAGACAAAGAAATTGCCCACAACACTGCAGTCATTAAAATGTCTTTAAGTCAGCTCTGTGACCTCTGTGTTGAGGAGGGAAAAATGTACAAGTCAAGGCTTTTTAGGAGAGTCAAGAAAATGTTGCTAGTGCCATGCTGTTTCCTGGCCAACGATGCTGTTTTGCAGTGAGGAGAGCTTCGTGGTGTTGGACTACGCCACTCTGGATAACGTCCAGGTCGAGTTTGGGGAAGACGCCGATATACGGACGTCGCCCAGCAAAAGCAGCTCCAACTACCTTTCCTTTAAACTGCGGATGAGCAAGAACAGCGAGGGGAAATTAGAGCAGATCTCCCTGGTGGCTGACTCCAGGTACTGCAGCCCTTATGATTTGGTGGAGGGCTTTCTGAAATTAAGGCCATCTTTTTATCCTAAAATGATTATCCACAGATCTACAGAGTGAATAATACTGATATACCAGCTGAACAATTCCTTAAACATGTCCACTTGTATTTCTTAGAAGCCACATATTTTGTCTTTGGCTCCCTCTGTTGACAAAATAGTAGCTGCAGTTCGAGATGGTGTAACATCTGTGGTCCTTTTATGAGAAACAGACTTCATTGTTATTCCTGCGCTCTCTTTTGCCAAGGGTGGACCGGGCACGATGGATCACCGCTCTTAAAGAGCAGAAGCAAGAAGGGGTCTTCACTTGCACAGATGGTAAGACTATATGTTTTGATTACAGATGGGAATTTTAATATATAAATATACTTCCCAAGGAATCCGTGTGAAGTTTCAGCAGATTAGTCTGTTGTTATGCAGATTATAAACCCCTTAAATCCTAAACAGATGGGTAATATGCTTTGCCTCATGGAAAGAAAAAAAAAAGGAAAAAAAGAGTTGCATTCATAGCAAAATTATTGTCATTCACTTCCACTTCTCCCAAGCTCTCTGCTCCAGCATTATGTCTGCTCACAGTGGTTTTGGTGTTGGTCCTTTTATTAATATGTATTCATTTTAACGGGATGCTTTTATGATGTCATTTCAATGCTGTTAATGTTTTATGGCTGTCACTGTGACACTATTTCTTTGAAACATTCTTCCCTACTTAAAAAAAACCCATAACTATTACACTCAACTATTATGAAGAAAAACAAATAATGCATAAATGTTTGGCTATGGTCAAAAAAAAAAAAAGAAAAAAAAGACTAATGAGAAGCTTTGTAGAGATACTTTTTTTAGTTTCTAAGGATTTCCCAGCTGCCCACACTGCTAAATGTGTCAATACAATTTATTGACCAGGGCATCACTGTGGATATCCAAAAAAATAAATAAAAATATTGGACTAACTTAAACCCTACATGGCAGGGGTGGCGAACTCCAGGCCTGGAGAGCCGCAGCCCTGCAACTTTTAGATGCATTTCTACTTCAACACACCTGAGTCATATAATGAGGTCATTAGCAGAACTCTGGAGAACTTGACTGCACTTAGGAGGTGATTCAGCTACTTGATTCAGCTGTTTTGGACCAGGGAGATATCTAAGAGTTGCAGGGCTGCAGCTCTCCAGGTCTGGAGTTCGCCACCCATGCACTAGGGGGTTTCACTCAATCCCAGACTACAGGCTGTTATGATTTACAGATTGTGTGTGTTTTTGGCGCTTTCCGTTACTCTGTTGTTCTGAGTTGGAACTGAGTTAAGACAAGATGCAAGAAAATTGAAAAATGTTAAAACCTTTGCCTCTGTGTCGGGTTTCACACCATGTGGCTTTTGCCTGCCACTGTCTTCCATCCAGCCCAACCTCCCAACAAACTGCTAGCTGGGAGGTTCTGGGCAAATTCCAGTATGTCAATATCACATTTTTGCCACGATTTTTTTAAAAATCGGCCTGGTGTGCATTCATGGTACTGGGTTGATAATGTATGCTGCACCTTTTTCACAAAAACGAACTCATGGTTAGCAACGTCAAATGAGGACGATGAAATGGGTAAAGCAATCAATCAAGTCAATGAAGTACCTGCACTGAATAAGAGATGTTACAGAAAAATATACTGAATTTCAAGACCTTACTGTGTACTTAACATGTAAGATTACAATTACATGATTTTAATAATTATAGGTGGTTCTCCAAAGCTTGAAACTACAGGGCTGAAAGTGAGTCCTGCTGCAGCCCAGCTAGATGGCATGGTATATTAGCCGCTAGTTACAAGTAGCTTCAACCGCATCTCGCCATAGAACCTATTGAAGATGTTTGCACACGACTCAAACCTTTGCCTGACAGAAAAGTCCCACAAGGAAAAAAAAAAGTACAGAGAATATACAAGATGAAATATGAGCTATCCTTACAGTATGACTAAACCCTAAACGCTATAAAGAGTAACTCTTAATCCTGGGAGTGAACCGACCAGAACAAAAGTTTAAATCTTGCTGTTAAATTTGCTCGTAGTTTATGATTTTTGTCACGTTAAAGATGCTACACAGATCATCCACTCACCAGCTCCAATGGCCAGGGTGAAGGCGTCCCCGCATGCGGCCGAGGTGATGTCCTTCAGGCCGAGCACCTGGTAGGGCACCCGGCTGCTGCGCCGGGAGCTGCAGCCCATCTGACCGTGCTGGTTGCTGCCAAACGTATAACACCGGCCCTCTTCTGCATATTGAGAGGAAAACGGACAAAACACAGAAATGATTTCTAACAAAGTGGACAGCTGAAAAATCAGGAGTTTAAATAACAGATGAGATCAAAACTTCTTCATACTCAATCAACAGTGATCGGATTTCGTTTTTGTGGGAAATACATAAACCTAACAAGGTCAGACGCTTGCAGTAACAAATCGGTTTCAGGCATGTGATGGTTATAGTAGATTTTTGAACCTGTGACAGCAACAGAATGGGCGGTTCCAATGTCGACGTAAACTATCCTCTCAGAGTTGAGTGGGGCTGACTGAACTGGAGTGTAAGAATGGACTTCTTCAACCTGATTCACAGGATTTGGTTCTTCCCCAGCTGTAATCATGTCCAGACCAAGCTTGTTGAACCTGAAATGAAAACAATTTACAACAAAAGATACTTATATACAGTCTCATGTAAGTATGGTAACATGGACAACAGGCATGAATTTTATAATAATTTGACCTGGTTTTTTATTTTCTTTTTTTAGAGTGTAATGACTATTCAAGAAAAAAATATTTAATTAGTTTTAAAAACAACAACTGGATGCAAATACATTCAATAATGTATTTTCTATAATCCACTAGTACATCATGAGATACACTATCAACTACTGTCCATCCACTGCAAGTGCAAGAATATTTTAGTTAAATCTAATATGGTAGACAGACAAAAAAGCAACTCAGGAATGAACCCTTCCTACTGCCACTGTAGAAGACTCTTACAGGTGAAAAAATATTGTGACATCAAGTAACCCCTAAAAACTAATACTACTTATATATTTTCCAAATAGCAACTTTGTATTTGGAGACAATTAACACTCATCACCAAAAAATCATAAAATTTTATATATATTTTTACAAAAATGTTTCCCACCTTATTTTTCTTTTCTTTATGCTTTTAAAAAAAAATCAAAAACAGTTTGAAAAAAAATCCTGACATAAAGGATCATAATTGATGCATAAAAGGGATAAACAACCATGCAATAAATAATAAAACATATTGGATTTGAGCAACAACAAAAAAAAATCAGAATTGAGCATTTTCATTGTCTATATCTGATCCTTGGTTAAATCAGCATTTAAACACACAATAAATGTCCAAAAATCATAAAACACTCACAGTGATTATTAAACATAGACATTAAACACAGACTTTAGACGTAACAGAAGTTAAGCGTTACACCAGACCTCGCTCTCACTCCTCATTACTAACACACATATCTACATCCTGTCAGCAGAAAGAGTTTTGGAGAATGCCGTCTCGCAGGTTATGCACAGATGAAATATTTCTTTAAACCTTTAATCCATCGCCATCCCACACACCCTCATAACATAAACACAAGTCTGCAGGGTGTAAAACTAGCAAGTCATTGTTCGGGTCGGGGAGGCAGAGCACCAACCTGTTGCTTCCACATGCCAGAATGCTGCACCGCATGCTGATAACCATGGAGCAATCCACGCCACACACCACCTTCTGAGCCTCGAACTCTGCAGGCAGACACACCTGCTGGGGACTGTTGTGTGTGTCCTGGGTGCCCAGGCCGAGGCGACCTTCAGGACAGAGAGCCAACAATCACGCCGTCGTCGTAAATCGCAGGTGTTCAAACAACCTTTAAAAAAAAACACAAGTGGTCCGTTTGTTGTACCGTTGTCTCCTCTTCCCCAAGCAAACACCTCCCTCTCATTGGTCACAGCGACGACATGAGACGCTCCGCAGGACACCTGGACCAACTCGTAGCCCAGGAGAGCCTCCACAATCTTAGGCTGCGCACACAAACACAAAAAGAGATGAAGCAGGTATCACATGCTGCGTGCTGAATGATTGAGTTGATGTGTAGAAGAAGCTCAAGCAAAGCGGTAAATTGAAGCAAAGGGAACGTATTGAGTGTGGATGTAGAGTAACGAAGTGAAATCGAGTGTTAACAGATGAGCTTAATGATGAACAATTAATGATTTACAGTCATATAAATTAGAATACACGTTCAGAGGAAGCTTGTTAGATTAAAAGTACCGTTTGAAAACGACCGTTGCCTGGGTACTAAACATATTTCTGTATTACAAATGTCTTTTTTAATGGTGTGATGTGATATTCCAAAATTAAATGTTATATTTTCATTAGCTATTAGTGGAAAATCATCATAATTATAATTAACAGGAATAAAGGCTTTCAAACATCCATCTGTGTGTAATTAATCTGTATCAAGGGTGTCCAAACTGCAGCCTGGGGGCCATTTCCAGCCCCTAAACGGATTTTCTATGAACCCTGACTGCAATTTCAGAATCTGACAAATCTGGACTCCCAGCAAAGGTGAGTGGTTGACAGAAATATGAATTATTTTATTAAGACTACATTCTAAGAGACAAGAAAAGTTATGCACAACAAAAATGTTCATCTTTTAATAGCCAGCCTATAAGAATTTTAAAAAATTGTAATAGTAAATTTAACCACATTCAACCAGTGACTTCTAATCTAAGGCAGACTTTAACGAACCCAAATCTGAACCAAGTAAATTGAATGAACTTGAACAAATACAGCAGGTGTTTTACCCAAATTATGCTTTTGTTCTGAGAATAGACTGTTTTGGGGTTTTTTTCTCCAAATGAGTCCCAAAGAATTTACTAAGTGGATGCCTTTTTTTAATGAGGAAAAAATGCAAAACTTCTTTTTTAGGTTTTGGTTCAAGATTTAGTTAAAAATGTACAAAAAATTTAACGACTTTGTTTTATCAAGATGTTACATGCTTAGTTTGTTGTTGAAGAGGTAAAAGAAAACGGACATTTTTTTTGTAGCGTTTGCTCTTAAAAAAGTTTTTGGCAAGTTAGTACTTTTGATTTGATTGCCTTTGACACACAGGATCTAAACAGAGTGTTTCACTTAGTGATAAATGATTTTTTGCTAATTTATTTGAACGACTATGTGGACAAAAATGTGAAGGCGTACCTGTGTTACATCATTAAAGTTACCATGTCCCAGACAGCCATTGCTTCCGCTTCCAAATGTCATGATAATACCCCTGTCTGCAAAGGGAAAATAAAAACCGGAGATTAACGGCACTTTTAGTAGATGA
Source organism: Brachyrhaphis roseni (assembly GCA_903066815.1). Classification (NCBI taxonomy): domain Eukaryota; kingdom Metazoa; phylum Chordata; class Actinopteri; order Cyprinodontiformes; family Poeciliidae; genus Brachyrhaphis; species Brachyrhaphis roseni. The sequence goes on along the minus strand of CAEFZY010024769.1, from coordinate 32,156 downwards.
GCTGGCATGAACTATTGCACAGACCAACAGAACTCATAATCCCTTTTTAGGAAATGTTTATCTGTGTCACTCTAATAAAATGTAATGAAAAAAAGGGGGTGGAGGAGACAGAGAAAAGAGTTTTTAATCCCCTCCAGTTTGTGCCTTTTTTTTTTTTTATGGAGTACTTCCTGCAGCGTGAGCAGTTAAGAGACCACAACCCAATCATCAGTTTCCTTTAGTTTCTCTGTTGGGTTCAAAGCGAAAAGAGCTGACCCACCTGTCATGCAGGTAGTGAACAGATCACCACAGGACACGGACTTGATGGTGACCCCTGACTGACCCTCGAGGAAACGGGAAATGAACAGCGGCTGCATCTGATCCACCAGGCCTGGAAGACTGGCCTCTCCAGACACAACGGAAGGAGCCTGGAACCAGGTCACACACAGAGCCACGCACGCCATCACGCATTGTCTGGAATATTTTGGTCCTACTTAGGTGTTGCTTCATTGCTGCAGTAGGAAACTTATATTTAAAAAAATATATGCTTTTTTAAACATATTTTTAAAACTGTTGCTCCTCTGGCTCCTCTCTGTGCTCCTATTCCATTTGCAGAAATATACCACTCTGTCAGAAACAACCAATCAGAGCCAGGGGGAGGATCTTAGCGCCGTCAATCTTGCTGCTGTAACGAGCTGCTCACAGCCTCCCCTTCGCTCTCTGCTAAAGCTACATCTTGTTACATCTTGATGTAACAAGATCTTGTTACATCTTGATGTAACAAGATGTGCTACAAGATGTAGCACATCTTGTTACATCTTGTGCTAACAAGATGTGCTAAAGCTACATCTTGTTAGCACATTCCAAAGCTTGTTACATTCCAACAAGCTTTGGAATGTAGCTTGTTCCAAAATCCAGGAACAAGCTACATCTTGTTCCTGGATTTTGTTCCAGGAACAAAATCCAGGAACGATTTTGTTCCTGGAACAAAATCGTTTGTTCCAGGAAAACAAACGATTTTCCTGGAACTGTAAATTTTTTCTCCGCCATTATCACACTGAGTAGCTAACTGGCAATCTTGAGCAGCATACACCAACATGACTGACAGAGCTAAAAACCTCCTCCTGCCCCTGATTGGTCATTTCAAATCGGAGTATTCCTGCAGATGGCAGCCGGATCACTGAGAGGAGGCAGAGGAGCTCGAGACTGAAGCGAAGGGTTCACCGTCCAGCGGACAACCACTCAAAAGGTACCACCAGAGGAAAAACAGAAGGGTTTAAATTAAAGAGTTTCCCTGTGTGAAAGGTCTAAATCTGGATCAAATTGAGAATCTAACAGAACATGAGCTCTTTTGCAAAGAAGCAAGGGAAACAACTTTAGTTTGACGATGTGCCCTTGCAGTGAAAAGTATTGATTGAACAGAGCTGAACATAAATTAACAGATTTTTTTATTATCTTTGCAATGGCCTAGCACAGATGATTCCAATAGAACACATTGGAGTTTCCGGTTGTAAGGAGGAAAATGTAGGGGGAAAAAAATCTGACCAGAGGCCTTCCTGTGAAGCATTTTGTACCTTTAGGATGTGAGGGAAGTGTGAAAATGGTGTTTTACCTCCCAGGTAATCAGGCGGCCGGACTTGGTGACTCCCATCTTCTGAGTCCTGCCCAGTGAGACCTGAAGCACTTCGGTGTTCAGCATCGGCAGGCGGAGAGGAGCCGTTATCCCACTTCCCCAGGTATATACAGAGGACAGCGGGAGAGAATGCACCTTTCCTGATCCCAAACCCGAAGATGCGTCTGCTTAACGGCAAGAACAAAAAACAGGAATGATAATAATCACAGAGTGAAAGCCGGCCTATGCAAAGTCTAATATAACCTCTGGTCCGGTTAGCAGGAACTCTCCCTCCTGGTCTGCCTCGCGGCTGAACAGTTGACAGCGGTTTCTCAATCCTGGAAGAAGAAAAAAAAGCCTCTTGAGTCTTTGTCACAAATCAGTGCAATTACTTTAATCATTTGTCCGTTGCGTACCGGCGCATTTTCACATTGCCTATGTCTGTGTATAGATTAAGCAGCGGCCGGATGCAGATGGGCAAAGCCATGATTTCATTGAGCTGGGGCCGTTTGGATGGATCCAGGTTGAGCATGTTGAGGATGAGCTGCCGGAGTTCTGGGCTGTAGCGGTCCGATATTGGAGCGAAGGTTCCGCTCATGATCTTCAGGACGAGGGCGGGAAGATTCTGGAAGGGAAAAAAAAAAAGAAAACAGGTTTTAGATGAAGACAGATCTGAGCTTTAACAAAACATTTCAATAATGAAAGCAAGATCAACTGCGGTGTACAGTTGGTAAAGCATAGCAGTCATGTTGGTTAGGAGCGACTCCTGTCCTTTTCGAACACTAGGAGTTTCTGTATTAAAGTATTATAAAGCAGTAGGATTATTGTGAGTGCATAAGCCAGAAGAAAAGCAGAATGAAGGATTGTTTTCCTACAGCCGCCTCAAAAGCTCTCTTCAGGCTGGCCAGCTCGTACAGGACGCAGCCCAGAGCCCAGATGTCACTCTTCTGGTTGTACGGCTTTCCCTCACACAGCTCTGGGGAGATGTAACAGGGAGTCCCCACCACCTGCACACACACACACACACACACACACACATGTACAGAGCAGCCACTGTTAGCGGCGGTAGGGATCAACTGACACCTTCAACCAGCCTTCATACATATTGTTTATATCAAAGTTTCCCAAATTCAGACAGCATTCAGTCAACTTTCATAAAACACAATGTACAACTTTCATAAAATTAGGAAGATGGATGGATGATGGATGGATGGATGGATGGATGGATGGATGGATGGATGGATGGATGGATGGATGGATGGATGGATGGATGGATGATGGATGGATGGATGGATGGATGGATGGATGATGGATGGATGGCCAAACAAAACCAGGAGAAAAGATCCGATCACCGTGTATGCCTTGCTCTTGCTGACGAGGATCTTCGAGATGCCGAAGTCTCCGATTTTGACGATCATCTGGTGCTTGTCCAGCAGAATGTTCTGAGTCTTGAGGTCGCGGTGCAGAATCAGTTTGTTGTGAACGTGGTAAAGAGCGAGCAAGATCTGCACAAAGAAGTGGAGGATGGTGTCCTCGTCCAGGAGGGAGTTACAGCGCTTCTGGATGTATTCAGCCAGCGTCCCACCTGCAGGGGAACGAACGAAGCGCATCATTCACACCGTAGAGGTGAAATGTTGTGGAGTATGAGAGCTAGAGATATCAAATCAAATCAGACAATAAAAACAGAACAGGGTTCTTCTTCATAAAGTGAAGGAAGCCTTAATGTCAGCTTAAGAGGAAATAGAATCTAGAACATGAATATCTGGCACTTTAACTGAGCTATAATTGTCTATGACTGCAGTGCTAAAGCATTTTTACTTTTATAACTCCAAGTACAAAAGAGATTTGAACTTTCACCCATCAGAGAAGTATGTTGCAATAGAAATGAGAGGAAACTACAAAATAAAACCAACAAGTTAAGAAAATACAAGGAGGAATCAACCATTAGCTTAAAAACAAGACAAACCTTCTCACATCCTAATAACTCCCACTTATCTATCACATTTATATTGGAGTGTTTTGGTGGAGATGCACAATATACTGACGCACTAACATCGATATCAGCCGATATTAGTAATTTTTTAGCATATTGGTCTTGGTGTGATAAATAAAACTGGGCTGATATTAACAACCGATTTTTATTTCCATCTTGTTGCCGGTTGTTTCTGGAGGGGGAGTGGTGGAGGTCAGTCACTTGGTGTTTTGTAGACATCAGTAGCTCTGATTCTATTACCAGTGTGTGCAAATTTTTGTTGATATTCTTCTAATGTTGATAAAAACACAAATTTCAAAATTGTGGCGTTTCCATTGAATGAGAAACAAACCCTCGTTCTCCTACCACTTCCTGTCTTTTTCTTCGACGTTTTCACTACCACTTCACTGTTGACTGTTGATCACATAACTTATGGGGTGTGAAAAAATGTTTCCGTCGCAGTTTTGAGAAATGTGTCCATTTAGACACAGCCAAAAAAAAAAACCATTTTATCAAAGAACTTTTTATTTTTTATTGTTTTTATTGACAAGTTGTCAGGCATAACAAGAATATTAATGTCTGGTATCCAAATTGGCCTAAATTTTCACAAGGGCTTGGGGCTCAAAACAGGCCAAAGTGTTGAACAAACCACAACTTGGACAGTAAACTACTCAGGATCTGAGCAAAGAATCAAGTCCGCAGCATCAGATGATCTTCCACCATATCTTACAGTGGATATAAAGTACTTTATATCCACTATACTTTATATCCACAATACTTATACGTCATACTCATCCTTTGTAATGACATTTAATCTGCTTATTTACTCTACTTAACAGAATTCAAAGAAACACACATTGACAAGCTAATATTAAAGACAGTTGACAAGAAGCTAAATCAGGAAATGATACGCACATGGGGACATAATACTTAAAAATTATTTTGGTATCATTAATCAGACCAACATTAAAAATCCCAACCAAGTGATTTAACTGCTCAGAAAGATTATAAAACATTTTTTTAACACGTATTCAAAGCTTTTTTTTTTCTCTTAGTCTGAAAATGAAGACAGTTTAAGCTTTTAATCTGATGATTTCAGGGGGTAAAGAAGCTAGTTACGGCAAAGAAATGTGGAATCACCGGTGTAAAGCTATGTAATTTCCCTTATTACACAGTCCTGCAAAAAAACCTACTTCACACAGACTTAGATGTTAAGATGCACTCAAGTGGTCTGTGTGTGGAACCCTGAGGCATGGGAAAAGTAAACTGGTTTTCCCAGACAAAAGAGCGCGGCGTAACCGGATCCGGCAGCGAGCCAACCTGGTGCGTACTCCATGGCTATCATCAGGGCCTTGTCCTCCAGGAAGTTTTCGTAGTACTCGATGATGTTTGGGTGGTTGAGCAGCTTGAGAACCTGACACTCGTTCTGGGCCGCCAAGCGTTCGTCCCGTGACATCTGCTCAACCGGGATCTCCTTCAGGATGACGAAGGCCCCGTCGCTGCGCCTGCGGCACAGGTGGACGATCCTGACCGACCAAAAGACACGAGAAAGATGTCCTCAAAAACAAACAAAAAAAAAAACTAAAAGGAAAGAAGAAGGGGAAGGAAGATTTGTGGCAGCTCAGTTTTGGTGAAGTCATCAGGACTGAATGTTGCTGAAGCAGATGCATGTCACTTAGAAAAAAAAATGGGATTAGTTTCTCTTTGTTATCATGGAGTCAATAGTTACGCAATTGTTTTTAGTTTTTTTTCCTGAACTAAGATTTTCAATGTAAATTCAGAATCTTTAACTGGGTTAATAAAACGTTTTATACACATCTGCTACGAGATTAAATATTTTAAATTTTACTTAACTTTAAGTATTTCAAATCCATCTTTGGACAATTTTGCATTGCAAATATAATTGCAAAGCATTGCAAAATTGTAGCAAAAAATATTAAATGAAAGAAAAATATAATCTTTAAACTACTTTATCAAACAACCAGTAAAGTGTATCTCGACCTCGCCTGAGTGAGTTTGTAGAACCAGATTTTGCTGTTATATCAGCTATTGAGGGGGCTTTTTTTGTACGGCTGAAACGATGAATTGAATTAATCATGATTAATCAATTATTGAAATAACTTTCTACAAATTTTGTAACCGATTAATTGTTAAATGGAGAATACAGACCCCCAAAAAGAAGCCCATTTACTGAAAGAACATCACACTCAGAGCAGTAACTAAGCCAAAAATACGCAAGAAATATATGCATTTTGCATTTAAGATTTTTAAAAATTTAAATATGCAAACATATTCTATCCAGAACTCCTAAAGTGGCTTAGTTTTTACTTCACCTGCTTCAAATTCTGTGAAAACCAAAATCCCCTATCAAGCACCTTTGCTATCCAATAATTAATTGGTTAATGCAAATATTAGTCAACTAATCTACAAATGATCATTCGTACACTAAAGGAATGCTCTGTTATTTTACTTTAGACAATAAAATTGTTCTTTTCTTATTTAAAAATAGAATTGGATCATTTGTTTATTTGCACCTTTGTATTGCTAATATTGTATTAAATAAGGCTTAGTGGTTAATTGAAAAATCTGCAGTGTGCCAATTTTGTTTTATCTGATTAATCGTCCAAATAATCTCCGAATAATCGAATACTAAAATAATAGTTAGTCGCAGCTCTACTTTTGGGGGTGTGTCTCTTCCAACTTTACACACAAAGGGACCATCTTTGCCCGTTCACTAACTCAAGTTCAGCTTAGTTATATGGAGACCATTTATGTACCTATATTTACTTTGATTGGGCTGTTCTTTGAACGAAACCATTCCTGTTTGTCCAGGTTTGCCCTGTATTTAACTCAATCTATAAACTCTGTTACTACTGATGAAAGGCTTCGCTAGAGCATGATGCCATTGCCACCAAGCTTCATAATGTGTGGAGTGTTACTCTAAGCGTTTTGCATCTCTTCCGCCACGCCTGCTGTTCTCTACATGGCAACCAAATTCCTTCTTGTCTTGGTCCTTCCCTGGCCCATAAATAGGTATGTTTTATGCCACAATCTCCATTTTTAACCGATTAAACTGTGTTGGATGAACTTTTGACAGCTTAAGATATTGCCGTTGTTGTGTCCCTTTCTGGTTGTTCTTGGACTTCATTTGTGAGTAAATGGGGTAATTCTGAATTTATTCTGTGGAAAATAGTAATAAAACAAACATGTTATTTTGCTTTTAATGCCTAATTATGTTGTACTTTGTGTTGTCAAAGAGAGGAGTGTGAATACTTTTCCACATACATAACGTGTGTATAGTTTTAAATCCCTATATAAGTATGTCTGTCTTTATAAGTAAAGACAGCCATGTTTTATCACGGCTATTTACTAAAATTCACGTTTTTCTTAAAGTCCGGACGCTTCGTTATCTCCTCCCTCTTTTCCCTCCCAGCAGAAGACAGACATTCCGTTGGATTTGAAGGAAAAAAGTGGACCTTTACCGACTTCTGGCTCTCTTAATAAACTCCAGACAGCCCGGTTGTTTCAGGCAGACAAAAGTTTATAACACGAAGCAATGTTAAGGTGTGTGAAAGAGCGGAGTTTACCCGAAAGCTCCTCTCCCAACAACTTTGATTTTCTCATATTTCTCCATCGTCGCTGCGCCTCTCCAGTCGTCTCCTGGCAACCGAGCGACGGCACTACGGCAACCAGCGAGGGACTAAAAATCAAAAAGATATACTTTTTTCCCCCTTGTTTTTAGGCAACTAAATTGGCAACAACAGAGGCTCGTTTCTTGCTTCATTTTCTCTTTATGGTTTGACAGTTAACAAGTTGCAAGTACAGCAATTTATAAATAATTAATTATTCTACTGCCTTTCATTATGCCAAAGATTGTACTCAAATAAGAGAAGCATTACTGTAGCATATTTCCATCCAAGTAAAAATATGTTAAAGTATTTAGCATACTTTTACTTCACTGAATTGTAAAAGGCAGCTGTTTAAGAATGATTCAAGTAAGAGAAAAAAAAGTACTTTGTAAAAAGGCTCCTTAAGCTCTAAGTAACAGTTTGTCCACATCTGATTTATTATCTACTTATGGACTCAAATAAACACTAACATAATTACAAAAATTCAGGCAGAAGAAACTTTTTCAAATCAACCATTTTCAACCTAAAACATATATTAACATGCTAGAACAGAAGAAAGTACTTATGGTGACAGTATCCTCTGTGTACTTTATAGACTTAACTTCAAAATGGCTCAAGCAGGCTCAGCAGATAGAAAATAACAGAACAAATCTTGTGTGGAAACAAACAACAAAAAAAGAAAAGAAAAATCTCACGTTAAAATTAGATGTCAATGTCTCAAACATTTTTGTTTAAAACATGTTTGTTCTTTATTTGGTTTAGCTACTTCCTGGTATCATTGCTCAAGTAAACATGAAACATATTGTTTTGGAGAGGAAAAAAAAACGACTCCTAAAAGTACATTTGTTCCCAAAAAAAAGGTCATCTCTGCTTTTAGCTATGCATTCATTGCATAACTTAGAATTACACAGAAAAACTCTGAAATGGTCAACAGATTTGTGGAAAACGTATTAAATAGCTGGAACAAAATGTGTAATACTATAGAGTGTGTGTCAAAACTTCAACAGCTTGAGGTAGGAAGTTGTACAGCATTCTGGTGGTTCTGCCTCTGTGAAATCACTCTATTCATAATGGCAGCAGTTCATCAAGTTCACAGAGAGGGTGTGAGGAGTCTCTGACAATGTTCACAGTCGTGTTCCGGAAGCTTCTCTGAAACAGATCCTGGAGCGAGAAAAGGAGAAAGAGAGATAGAGAGAGAGATAGAAAGATTGGGAGGAAATAGACTTTGGTCCATCAGGTTATGCTTTAAATAACATTTAACAAAAATGTCTATTAAGGTTCATTTAGATATCCACGTGGTGCTATTTTCATTTTAAAGGCACAAAACGTCACAAAGAAAGCTACACAACAGTGTGGTCTAAACCTTTTTAGACAAGATAAATAACAAAACTCAAGGAACATCTGCTATTTTATCGGCACAAGCTTGACCTCTCGTCCCATTGATGAAACTAAAACCTGCTGTTTTCCATCAGTTGGTTCTGCCTCTCCCTTGAGTGTCAACTGATACTCTTTATAAGGCTCAGATAAATACAGTACAAAAAATATTATGGTGTAAAATGACTAAGTTCATGCAACAAAAGCAAAACTCCTTCATGTGTTCTGGTCGGATATCAGGGTTTTATTATTCTGACTCTGGAAATTTGAAGCAATACCTCGTTCAGGTGTCAAAGTTAAATGCAAACCTATTTATTTATATATCCGGCACATTTAAAAACAGCAAGTCACAACAGATAGAAAATAGAACCAGAAGACCTGAATGGTGTAAAAGGTTGATACGACTACAACAGTGTCATAATTGTGCGGTGCTTGATGGTAGACCCAAACGCAGAAAGGCAGAGGTGGCAAGTAGAGTTTGTAGTTGAATTTTTGAAAAAGGAAGAACAAAACTTACAAAAACCTTGGAGAACTCGTGGAGCCAGAGCAGAGGAAAAAAACAGGACTCCAGGAACAAAAGCCAGCAGGGTGAAGCAGGAAAGTAACAGGATTTAAAAGGAGGAACCAGCAAGGAGTGACTGAGAATGAGTTGCATATATACTGGGGAGCTTGAGTACTAGAACAAGGTACAGATGGATGATTAGAAATGGGTTGCAGATGTGAAGGGAGAGAGCAGAAGGAAGGCTGAGGAGAGAGAAAATGGAACAGGGAGGGGTGGGGATAGACATAAACTCAGAAGGGACAGAACTAAAGTAAAAACAGAAACAAGGCTGATAATCAAATAAAGAGACAAAGGAACACAGATTAATAATGGGGCTGAGTCAAATAATCAAAACCCAGACAAACTGGTGTTTAATGTATTTTGGTGCTAAGCCGTTCAGTGATTTATAAACTAGCAGAGAAACTTTATAATCTATCTATCTTGCTGAGACGTCAGTCCTTTGTTTCTGGAAATGTTCTGCAGGTTACAGAAGGTCGACTTTGCATCTGCCTTCATGTGACTCTGAAGGTTCAGATCTGAGTTCATTACTGCACCCAGATTTCAGTCCTGATCAGACGTTTCTGAAGCTGCGAGCTGACTCTAGAGGTGAAGGTAAAGGTAATTTTATTAATATAGCACATTTTCAGCAACAAGGCAATACAAAGTGCTTTACATGAATAACAAACCAAAGGAAAGAGCAGAAGAAGAAATAGAATATAATGTTGATCTAAAGTATATAAACTAGGTGCTCCTGTTCAGGGTTGCTAACTATCCTCTGGTCTAATTGCATGATTGGGTTGAAAGAACATGAGTCTAAAAAGTAGTCTAATAATGTTGATCCAAAGTAAATAAACTAGATAAACTAGCTACTCCTATTCAGGGTTGATAGATAAATATAAGTAAGTATCCTCTGGTCTAATTCCTTTTCTGGGTTGGAAGAATAGAAGTCTAAAACGTAATTGCTAAGGTAGTTTTCTGGATTCTAAGTTTGTTCTAATCCCTGTTCTGGGTTGCTAAATAAGTGTAAGTAAATAGAAGTATCCTCTGGTCTTTTGGGTTGCTAGATGAGTATAAGTAAGTTTTCTCTGGACTTTCTAAGTATTCTAAGTATCTAGATTGCTTCTCTTCAGGGCCGAAGATAAGTTAATCTTTGTTTCTATTCAGCTGGAGGAAGTTATGACATATCCACACAATGATTTGTTCTATGCCTTTGTTCAAGGCATGGATTGTTTTGGAGTCACCTGGTGACATCGTAATGAAAACCTGTGTATCATCTGCATAGCTATGGTAAGTAATCTTATTGCTTCTTTTTAGCTGCAGCGAGGTACATGCTAGCAGGAGCATGTAGATATAAATAGGAGGGATAAAGACGTGCCAGATGCCTGACTGACACCAGCTTTGCAATAGTTGAGGCGAGTTGAGATAAAGGCATGTCTTATTCTAAAACCTAGTATTTTCATTCTAGTGAGCGTATAATTTGCATTTTTTCAGAATGTCGTCAACCTAAGCTGCCGTTTTTCTAAAGTTACTCATTATTTTAACCTTCCAGTCGACTGCCGTTAGGTCTGCAGAATGTCTCCTTCTGAGAAATATGTTCTTGACCCACGCGGACATAAACAGGTTATGTGAAAAGTTAGGTTGAGATGTCATTTTGTCATTAGTGAGGCATCGAGTTCTACAGTGTTGCTTCCATATACCTGGTAATTATTAAGCATCTTCCCCATTTCCTACGCAGGAAGGAGGGTCTGCGACCACTGTGTCTTTTGTCTGCCATGATGGCATAATAAATGCTTTGTGCAGCGACAAAGCCCGCTCTGTGTGGTGAAGTACGCGCTTCCTCTGTCATTATCAATCTGAAATAATCATGCATTGCCACAAACAATCATCTGAGCGTAACCGAACCTTCTCTTCAATCCCTGTCCTTCTCTCTCTCTTTTTTTTTTTTTCAAAAAAGAAGCTCCTCGATGGAAGTCAGATTAGCCGCCGGTTTCACAAACAATGGTTTGCTCTTTCTCAGGAATATAGTATGGCAGCACCTGAAGGAGCCTCGAGGTCTCGGCGTGCCACTCCTCTGACCCGCTCAGTCACATATTTAACCTTCTGTCAGCAGGCCCGCCGCTCAGTCATTCTGCAGGAATGAAGCAAGCGGCGCAGTAAAACCGATGCCGATTATGAGGTATGAGCTCACGCCTGAGGAGCTTAATCTTTTTAATCTCTTGAGATTTCTTAAAAATAATGACAGGAAGCTGTGGGTTGCTGTTTTTTTGTTTGTTTGTTTTGTTTTTACACGTCACAAAGTCCCTCTTGACATTTGACACAGTAGCTTTCAGCAGCAGATAAATCAGCACAGTGAACTTTAAAGGCGATGAAAGCCTGCTGAACGCACGCTCGCCCGTCCGTTGGGAATGTGTGCAAACTCAGCGCCTTGGAGAAAATATTCATACCTCTGGAGATCGTTCTCATTTTTGTCAGGTGACAAACTCAAATTTTGATTTATTTTATTTTGTCTGGATTATTTTTTTTTTCATTATTTCCTTATTCTGGTTTGTCCTCCTTTTTCTCTGGACAAGAAAAGGTGCCCTTGTGAAATCTTTCTTAGTTTGTTTCCTGGACAGTGTGTGGCCTGTGTCTCAGTGGAGCATTTTCTAGATTTCAAATTATATTAAGTTTAACTTTGTCTGTATTAATTCTCACAGTAAATACCCTTTCTTTCCTCTCGAGCAGCTGACCCCCAAAATGTCTGACAACCCCACTGGACGCCTGGGTGTGGTGGAGATATCAGAGCACTAACTGAACATAATTTTGTTCAGTTTGCTGATGAGTTCAAGTTTGAGATTTGCAACAACAAAGCAATAAGAGCGATCAGATTTATTTTAACTTAACTACGTAATCACTGATCATTTAAGAAGAAATTCAAATTAGAATTTGAATTACTGTCTGGTTATGAATGGCATTAGATATTAAGTTAGCCATACTGAGAAACTCCACTGTAGTTACTTGGTAATGAAACAGATTATTGAGCAGAATTTTCAGACTCAATCAGAACGGTCTGATTAGGTCTGAATCTGATTAGGTTTAGAAAATTGTAATATGTGAAATATTTTGGGGAGGACAGCTAAAAAAGAAGGTAAATAACAATAATAATAATAATAATAATAATAATAATAATAATAATAATAATAGAAATCTATAATTTATAGACATTTTTCATCAGATTTCATGTGGGGGCTACGGCCCCCGTGCCCCCTTCTAGGGAGTGCCACTGAATCAGAATCAGAAGTAATTGGAAGCAAAATAAATTAAAAATTGAAGTTCGAATTATTTATATTCACAAAACTGATAAATTGCTTGTATCAATTTATTGTCCAGCTTTTCTTTCTATTTGGAAATCAAAGCCTCCTCAAAGGAGTAAAACAAGACCACAGGATCGATACGATTGTGTCACAAACCAACCGGACACGATACGGGATCCTCAACAGATCAAACCGTCTCGAGCCGAGAACAGAAGCGCCTGTCCTGAAACATTCAGCTCCAGACGCGGAGTTTCATAGAAATTCTGACAAATTACATGTTTCTGTTGTTCGAAAGGACAAAGAGAGCGAAAGTCCTTTGGCCAGAAAACCGAGTCTTCAGTGTTGAGTTACATTTAGTGCAGGTTGTTCTGTTCCTGGGGATGTTACATGACACGTCTTTCTTTTCACGCCTGGAGCTCCGGTAGGTCTAACATCTGCAGAGGTTACAGACACCGTCTAATGGAGCATGAAACATGTCGTGAATTACTTGAAGCCGCTGGAAAGCCAAGCGCTTATAGGTTGTTTTGAAATCAATTAGAGAAATCATCAAAAAGTTTTCTAGTAAGTCACAGAAGAAGATTGAAGTGGAGGGCGCCCTCTGGTGGTGTGATAGGTAACTAAATGGATGCATGTATTTTCCATGGACATAGTGTCATTTTCTTCTAGCACAATCAAGTAATGATGTTAGCTTCAGTGGCTTTAAAAATGCTGTATATATATCAAACATGACTTTAAAAAAAGTTTAGTTTGTAATTTAGCACCTCTGTCTCTTTAAGAAGCTCCTGCTCTTTTTTTTAATCTCTCTGCCCTTAGCATGTCATCACAACGGTCCATTTTGCTGTATACAACCGTTCTTAGGACTGTTAGACTGACTGAGAAGTAGTTCGTTAGATGAGCCCAGCGGGTGTTTGCTAATTGCTGCTACTGCTAGTCTGGAGGAGCTGAGGTGCTCTGTGAGGCAGAAGCCTGGCTGGAGACAGCAGCTCCAAGGAGGAGCTTTGAGAAAATAGGCGGAGCTTTGTGAGAGCAAGCATTTTGACACCCCAGAATGGTTGTCATGGGAGATTCAAGGTTTCCTTAAACACGCATGAAGAATCAAATCAACACTGGTATGTTTTTGATGAGGGAATAATGTTATAACATGATTAAAGTAAAAGCAAACAAAAAAAAGAAAAGAAAATTATACACCCCCTCTGCTTTATTTATTTAATTAATAATGAGGTGTACTTCCTTGCATCACCAGACAACAGAAAGGCCATCCAGGGCTAATACTCAAGGATTGTTGCTCCCCTCCAGTTGGCTCAGAGACTCCAGACATACCTTAGAGTTCATGCAGTCAGACTGCAAGCTGTCAAGACCTGAAGCAGATAAGTTTCAGTTAAAGACAGAGTGTGTAATTTAAAAAAATACAAACATGAAAACATAAAACACAAAATGTAATCATTGGAAATGTGATAATGACAAAGAAGTCTCACTGCCTCCAAGGTCTGAAGTGGAGGCAGACCTCCACTTCAGAGGTCTGCCTCCACTTCAGACCTCTATGGTACTCCCTCTTGTGTACCATAGAGGGAGAAATAACAACAGAAAACAATGGTTGATGGGTAAATGAGAGGAAAAATAAGTACAACTTTACAGTGTTGCAAAATTAAAAGGCTGTAAACACTTTTCCGAACTCCCAAGATAAGTCTGAAGGTTCTCAGAATCACCATTGTACGTAGCTACTTTGGATAACAGTATAATCTTCATGAGAAAACATCAGTTTTAGAGTTTATTTTGCAAAAGAATTTTTTAGCTTTCTTATCCAGTATCTTCACTGGCTCTTCCTGTATATAGGGAAACAGAAACATGAAGGACACTGCCACAGGGGGGAACCAACCACCAATGGTTGGAAATGTAAGTAAAGCACAAAGAAAAGAAATAGAGATATTTTCATATTTTAAATCTTACTTAAAATATCTTACTGGAAAAAGAAAAGACCAATTTTTCCATATTCCTACACAGGTATGATCATGCCTGACTAGATGTTTTGTTGCATTATCATTGCTGGCTTCACATGGAAACCAAAAAATCAAATGACCAAAATCATTTGCTAATTTTTTTTTTGGCATCTTCCACACTTTATCTTTCACAAACAATCTTGTGACGTCACTGCACAAATTTAGTCATCTGTATTTGTTTAAAATAGACACGTGGCAACATTCCTTAGAAAATCCAATTTAATCCAAAGTACTGCACAAGCATCACACTGATGTGTCTGCCTGTGTGAAGAATGCCAAATCACAATCAATCAATAAATAAATAAGATGCGTCTTTACTGTTAAGTTTGTGGTAAACAAATTGGAGCAATTTAATTAAGTGGATGAAGTTATGTCTGTTCAGAGTCATTGCACATTTGGAAGAAGTTGTCTTGACAGCCAATCAGATGCCAGGTTCTAAAGAACGTTCCCCCTCGTCCCGCCCACTGAATTTGATGGGTGAACTTGACAGTTTGAATGAGGTTCTTGAAATGAAGCCATAACATTTAATTGAGGCCTTGGGATAAACGGCAAGCAATTTTAAGCACTGCGCTGTCCTCTAGTGGCCAAAATGTGCAACAACAACAGAGACCGACCACATGGGCACTTTCTAGTGTGCGAAACATGCAGATGGCAAATAAAATAACATGAACAAGTCAAAATCATGTAATAGCATCGCTGCTGTAGATGAACACCTTAAACGTAATAGTTCTTAAGCCAAACCTGGCTACATTTAATAAATCAATTCTGTAATTTTTCCAGTTTTCAAAAATGAATGACTTATGATATTGAAATGGTCATGTCATAAGGTGTTAATAAATAATAATTTGGTACTATTCATTCTTCTTTACAGGATGATGGACTTCAATCAGTTTTTTTTTTTTAAAAAAAGGGAACGTTCCCCTCCAAACCTCTTATGAACTTTAATGCATATTTGATCAATTTCTATTAAGCAAATTTATTTTCGTAATTTCAACTTGAAAATTACAAATTAGAAACACAGATAGTGGCACAAATAAAGAAGCGGTTTTTAAATTTTTTTTTTTTTTTTTATATTTGACGAAATATTTAATCTATGTTTGTTTTCCTCCTCACAAAACAAACATAGATTAAATATTTTGACAAATATTAAAAAAAAAAAAAACATTTGACAATTTTTTTTAAAACCGCTTCTTTATTTGTGCCACTATCTGTGTTTCTAATTTGTAATTTCCAAGTTGAAATTACGAAAAATAAATTTGCCTAACAGAAACACGACAATTTCGGGGTGTCTGTGGTTGGGAGGTGAAATCCACGTTTTTCGATAAAATTTTAGATTTGCTCTGATTTCTCAGCCATTGGAAACACATTTTCGCATCACACGCGATGTTACTACTTCCGAAAACGAAGAAGAAATAGTATGAGGTTTGTTTTTTTTTTGTTTTTCTCTCGACAATGTGCATCTGGTTCCACCACAGAGTCATTTGAAAGTGTTGAATCCAATAGCTCTTCTGTAAATAACTTATCGCGTGAACAACCTTATTTACCTGTGATTTTAGTTTAATTTCTTATTTAATTGAGACGCCACAACTACAAATTTGTGTTTTTTTTTTTGTTTGTTTGTTTGTTTTTGTTGTTTACATGATCAGAATATAAACAAGGATTTGCGCTCATTTGTAATGGAGACGCAGCTTGGTGTTGTTTCTGATGAGAAAACCCAATGACCCAAACACGCTCGGACCTTGTAAGCGCGTCACGTGCCGCGGATCATTCTTTCTGAACGATCTCCACTGATGCCATTTCTTTCCTTTTGTTATTATTATTATTGTTATTATTATTTGTAACGAGCATATTTCCGAACCGCATTCCAGCAGCAGATCTGGCTTTTGGGAGTTTGTTCTTTTGCGTAACATAATCTTGGTGCGTCTGCCCCTCCTTGCTCCTGAGAGCCGAGGGAGCAGCCGCGACACCGCCCAGCCCCACTGCCTTCCTCCCTCCTCCTTTTCTTCCGTCATTCTGCACGGACAGCCGAGCTGAGCGCGGCTCGCCGCGTCATGTTTACGAAGCGCGGCGTGGAGAAAAGCACCGGAATGATCACAGACGGAATTTCCCCTCCTTCCCTCACCTCCATCCCCTGACGGACCCGGACTTGGACCTGTGCGTAAAAACGCGAGACGGGAACAGCCAGACATCCGCTGCGCGGTGATTTGAGCGGAGGGTCGTCTCCTCTTCTTCTTCTTCTTCTCCTGCACGACGCTCCCCATCACATACCGAGGGAATCCATCTCATTTTGAAATAAATAAACAAACCAAACAAACAAACAACAAAAACAACAGCTCCTGTTGGAATTGTAGAGGAGCAGGGACGTAAAGAAGAGCATGGAGGCCCTGCTGCCTGTGCTGAAGAGCCACCCGGGCCCGGCGGTGCTGGTCTGCTCTCTGCTGTTCAGGGTGGCCCACCAGCTGCTGCAGAGGCTACCCGTCCCCACGGTGGTCCGGCAGGACGCCTTCCGCTCCTGGAAGTGGAAGAACCTGTCCGTGTCCATGGTGCACTCGGTGCTGACCGGGATCTGGGCTCTGACCTGGTGAGTGACAGCTCCATCCATCCACCCGCTGCTCCACACTGAGGTGGCATTGTCTTGTTCCCGGTTCACATGATGCACAACGTGTGGGAGAATGTGTGTTGGTGTGTGTGCGTGTGTGTAGCAGTGACAGTCTGTGGCAGTCAGGAGAAGAAGAAGAAGGGCATGCTTGGACTGGGACAATGGCATTCTTAGGTGGGGAGGGACACGCGGAGCTGCTTCTGTTGCTGAATTAACGCATGGCTGTTGGAGTTTTCACTTCTGAGCTACAGACAGAATAAGAAAAGACGGGGGAAAAAATCAACTGGAAAAACCTGATTTCATATTGTGAAAGCATCAAAAGAGGGGCGGGGAATCGACGCACATGACTCATCTCCACACATTAAGAGTCAGCAGTAACGTAAATGCTTAGTTAATTTCTGAATCAGAAATGTAAAGGAATGACTCAGTAACGCATGGCACCAAGCTGCCACTGGTTGGGCTATTAAAGGGGCGGTATCATGTAAAATTGACTTTTTTTGAGCTTTTACGTCGTGTTATAATGTTATTCCCTCGTTAAAAACAGACCTGGAATGTTGCCTTGATTCTTCCATACATGTTTGAGAAATTCTTTAATCTCCATGGCAACCAGCTACCTTTCCAGATTCCGATCCATAGAGAACCTTTCCCCTAAGACTACACCACTCAGCTCCTTCAGACTAGCCAGCAGTAATTAGCAAACATTTGTTGGACTGTGCATCCGCTGAGCTCATTATAGGAGCTACTTCTCACTGCAACGCTGGCTAAAGGGTTAATAGAGGAGCCATGTTGTAAGTTTCTTAAAGAGACAGAGGCCCAATTTCAAGTCAATTTTTTAAGCCACTTTCAATATATGCAAACATATAATCATACATCAAGTGTGGAAAATCTTCAGAATATGTTTTACATTTTTTAAGTAAAAAACCTCTGGTGTGTAGAGCTCAAAGAGGCGCCATACCTTTAAAACATCCCCTGAAAGCATTGATATCTGTTGGTTGGGGGAAGAAGGTTTTTGAAAGGCCTTTCTTACCAACGCCTCTGCTTAGTCAGGGCTTTCTGTCCATAAACGAGCCGCTGCCTGTCTGAATTAATCCGTCCTGTGTGTGTCCCTCTCTGCAGCATGGTGATCTGGCCCGAGATGCTCAGCAACATCTACAAGTTTCACACCCCTCTGTCCTACCTGCTCATCTGCGTCTCCACAGGTCAGTAAACGCAGCTCTGTCTGTTTTATGTGCCAATTTATGTCGCTTATAGTTTTTCTCTCTTTTTTTGCATTCTGTCACATTACAAACACAAACAATGTAATTAATTTGTTAGATTTTTGGATAGAGCAACATAAGTAGCATATAATTGTGTAGTGACAGAAAATTGAGGGTTTTTTAAATATAAAATAACAATAGCAAAAAAAATGAAGAAGCAGTTCAAACAATTGAATTCAGAAGTCACTTTATTAGCAAAAGCACTCCAAAGGTGTTAAATATAATCTGTGTTTGAATCTAGATGGAAACCTATAAAAAAAACCGAAACATAACAATTGTTTTTCGGCCTCATTGCGCCCCCGATAAAGTGTCGCCCAGGGGACGGAGCCATAGTCCGAGCACCGCTGAGCATCTTTTTCAAACATAAATCCAACATGTTAGTTAATCAGGTTAGATTTAAGGAGAATTTAATTTCACTTTGGAGATCAAATGAAAAGTTTATTCATGCCTTGCAATGCTCTCCATCAGCAACGCAAATATTATTGTTGCTAACTTTGTTAAGGAAGATTCTTTTTTTTTTTTAAGTTTAAACTTTTAAAAATGTGAAATGTGAAAATATTAATTGTTTATCATCTGTGATTGTTTGGCAATTGATTTTATGTTTTTAATTTGTGAAATATGAAGAGAAAACCAAATCCAATAGGATTTTCTCCAGAACAAAAAGAGAAAAAAGTTGTTTTTTAAATGTGAAAATATGACGTGTAAAAATAAAAAAAAAAACATGAGGAGAAACTAACATTTTTCTTTTTAAATTTAACATCTGAGTAACGACACCACTTACCGGAGAAGCCATGACTCATTTTTCCATATTCCTACACAAGCACCTAATTATAACGCCTGACTAGATGTTTGTTTTGTTATGTTATCATTACCGATCTTCTGGAAAACTTAAAAGCTGATGACTGTAGTTCTCCATTTGCAGTTGAAATTTGCAGGCCACTTCTCAGAGTTGTATGTTCCAAAGCCTTTTATCATTTTCCTTCCAGGCACCTAACAATTATGTACTTAAAATCACAACACAATACTGTACGTTTGCTGTTGCGATGTGTCAAAATACGAAGGGAAGTCTATATTTGAGAAAGTGACACAATAAAAAAAATGGCTTTGACTTGAAAACAGCCAAATTATTTGATCTGTATGTGAGAATATTAAAATGTTATTGCACCCATGGCAGAGTGTGGGAGGAGTTCAACTGCTCCCACACTCCTGTTACAAAAGAAGCGTATAATTACCTCACTTTCTGTTGTTTGAAGCAGTCGGCAGCTCCTCCTTTAATCCTGACAGGTGAACGCTATGGCCACCAAAAACAACCGTCTCGAGCCTCGGTGGTCTATTCGAGTCTCTCTGTTGTATGTGGTTTGGTTTTCATGTCTCTAGAATACAAGTCTGGTGAGAGCTTCCCCCCCTAACAACTGCAAACACTCCTCAGAGCACAACACAAATGAAATGAGAGGTTAGGCACATTAACAGAGCAGCTGTTTGTGTGTCAGGCTCACCTCAGAGTGTCACTCGCACAAATAAATAAATAAATGAAAAAAATCCCAGTGGAAATATTTCAGCTGAATCAGACTGTCACAGTTTAATAACCAAAAGAGAAATGTTTAGTTTGCATGTCTGGAATATGATGATTGGAGACATTTCGCTCTCCTGTCAGAGGAGTTTAACAGTCACACAAAAAAGAGAAACGTTATCTAATTGTATTTAAAAAAAAAAAAAAAAGCAATAACTCCAAGGCTGTAAACTATGGAGTGATATTAGGTCCAAAATTAAGACTGATGTGCACCAAGCAGTGGCTACTTCCGTTTCACAGGAGGCTATAATCATAGCTGCTAATCTGATTAATGAGAGGCCAGCGCTTGCAAGAATGAGAAAGTGGGGACACATTTGTGTTGGCATTGTACTAGCATGTGAGTAGCATGGTCACCCAGTGGATAGCCTACTACTCTGCTGTCCACCAGGCTAGTGTTAACATTGGAGAGGCTAACGACTAGCATACCTGGTTTAGACATACACTTTTTTTCTTTAAAAAAAACTTCATCAAGAAAAATAGTGGACATAAAATATCTGTAGGCGACATATTGAAATGTTGAATTGTACATCACATACAATTAAACATCACATTAAGCATGAACACAATACTGTACAATACAGAGCTGACTTGGCTTCCAATTTCAGGGACAGGAGACGTCACCAGGAACGATCAGCCAATCAGAAATAGAGATTTGGAAACATGTGGCCTCGACTCATTACACAGCTTATCAGAAAAATTTAATCTCTGATTATTTTCTACCAAACTGTTTAATTTCAAACAGAACGCAAGAATGAATTGTAAAGAAAAGATGCCATTGTTGATTAAAAAAAATAAATCTTCCTGGCCGAAGCAGTCTCTCGCTTTCAAAGAAGACAGACTTTCTTGAAAAGAGACAAGTGTTTAAATTCAGAGAATAACACTATATTACCAAAGTGCTTGAAGCTAGTAGAAATTAATTATTCATGTGGAATCTATGAGTCCCAATGCATTTTAAAAGGTGTTGGCAAATGTAGTAGAAATGTGTGTGTAAGGTCAGTTCTGTTGTGTTGGCGTGTAACTACAACACTTTCATTTTGAAGTATCTGTTTTTAGTTTGATTTTTTATGGAAAGTACACCACATTAATCTAAAACTAAATTTTTTCCCCAGGTTACTTCGTGCATGATGCAGGCGATATCATTCTGACGGGACACGGCAGAGGTTCATGGGAGTTCTTACTCCATCACGCCTTGGTAAGATGTTTGTGCTCGTGCTTTTAACTCGATCAAGCTGGCGTTTCTGGTTCAGACAGCATATCTGAGTCACAAGACAAAAGAAAGATAATATCAAGTTCTGCAATGCGTTGGACAGGTTCCCAGGACATGGGGGGGGGGGAGGAAGGAGAGTTGAAGTTGACCTGATGGGTTATTAACAGAGACCTTCGTTTTTCCTCTTTCTTTTTTATCAAATACGGTGTAGATGACTAAAGAAAACAGGATTTCCACTGATGCAGAAACATTGCTGGACTTTTGTCCCGCTTAATGTTTTTTTGTTTTGCTTTAAATATTTATGAATGCTAGTAGAATTTTTACTCAGAATGTGTCCATTAAATCTAACACATTCAATAGTATAATCTCACACCGAAAAAATAAAAAAGTCAACTTTTAAACAGATTGTGACGCTCTCAGATAGGGCTGGACGATATGGCTGAAAAATGTGTTACGATGTAAAGGTTTCACATCAGTCGATATAGATAATTATTAGTGCTGTCTAGGCCTGTTGCAATAAACAATGAATCAATTAATTGATCAATTAAAACAAATGTAATAATTTCCATTTGTGTGATTTATCGTTTTTCTCTTTTTTTTTCTCCTTGTACCAAAAATTGGATGATGCTTTGGTCTCAACTAGCCCCTTTTTTTAAAGGACAATTTTGTTTACAGAGACGTCATAGCTTATCTTATTTGTTGTTTCTGTTTACTAGTCACGATTTATTACCGTGCCTTAATCTTGTAAGCTCGAAATGTAAAAATACGCGAAAATCATTTATTATTTCAAACCAAACATCTCAGTTTTCCAGGTTTTTGAATTCAGGATGGTTTAAAAGAAGTCATTTTGTTTCAAAAGTAACTTAGAAATGTCATCAATAAACTGGTTGTGCTTCGGTGGAAGGATAATTCATCATTGCAATAAGTACATACTACTTGGCACACCAGTCTCAATCTCCTCACTCATCTTTTCACTCGTGTTTACGACTACATTGTTGACGGCAATGCAAGACCGCGTTGCTTTGAACTAGGTAACCCTCCATGGGAAAGATGTTTTATAAGTAATGCGATTAATTGGTATTATGTAATATTAATGCATTAAACTTTTTAGATTAATCACATGCGTTAATGTTGACAGCCCTAATAATTATTGATTACTTTTTTGTTTTAAATATCTGAAATACTTCCAGAGTAAACTGGTGCAGTGACCTTTCCTTTTTTTAGCCACAACTTTCACTCCATGCTGTTGTTTTTTTTTATTCTCAAACATTTATGAGGCTTGAGAACTGATTCTACACCACTTACTCAACACATTGTTGCTACGTGACCAAAGAGTCTGTTGGTACCACCAACCTAGCTTAGCGAGCCGTGAAAGGTTGAGCAGCTATAGTCTTTCCTTTGCCTACATCCCCCAGAATGCTGTGCGGTTCTGGATAAGAGTTCAGGGAAGCTATTGAGCGTTCTATCAGATGTATTACTGATATTGATATTGCGATTGATATTGATAATAATTTATTGTCCGTACCCAAAGCCGAGGTTAGCCGTCCGTTGGTACAAACACCCTGACCCGTGATGTTCTGTCTCCAGGTGATCTGGTGTTTCCTGTACGCCCTCTACACCCAGCTCTACATTGCCGGTGCTTTGATCGCCCTCTTCGTGGAGGTCAACAGCGTCACCCTGCACTTGCGGCTGATGCTGAAGTTGGCCAACGCTCAGTCCTCCTCCATGTACCACATCAACAAAATCGCCAACCTCTTCACCTACGTTATATTTCGCCTCGGCACCCAGTTCTACCTCACCTGGTACATTGTCCACAACTACTCCTGGCTGAACCATAGCGGGTACTTCCTCGTCACCATCATGATGATGAACATCATGATGGTGATTTATTTCTACCGTTTGCTCCGCACTGACTTTTTTCCCCGACACAAAAAGTACGCGGGACAGAACGGCATGCACAACAACAACTCCAAGAAGTTTCTCAGCGACTGACCGGGGGGAGCGGTTTACAGGACTGCACCACGTATTTAATTTAAGACGGAAAGTTTACAGATTTTGTTGTGTTTTCACACTAACATATGCTTGTGACAACAGATTCACTGCCAAAGAATAAGCTCCCCAAAACACATAGCCTTTTTCGGGTGCTGCTTTTACACAGAAATTTTAAAGTAGGAAATTTTAACTAAATTCAACACGAGTTTAAGTGAAAACTGGCAAATCCTTGAAATTGTACAAGTTTTGGCGCAATGGACAATGTTTTATTCGTTGGAATACCAAGAAAGTTTCTTAGATGTTTTGTAAAAATGTGATCAGCATTTCTCTTGATCACTTTCCTCCTGAAGGTTAAAATGGAAGTTTGGAAAGACTCAAGCTTTTGGCCTTTAGACCTATTTTTCTGACCAGCTCAAATGAAGCATAAAGTAACTACATAATAAATAAAATATGCAGTCGACTAAGTAGCGATAGCACTGAGTGGGATTTAACATTAACTTCTGTATTAAACTGTGTATAAGCACTGTGTGCTAATGATTAGTATGCATACATAAGAAGTAGGGGAAGCTTGGCTTTATGGAATGGGATTCTTAAATTGACATACGTAACATTAATGGAAAGATAATAACAAGCAGTGTGATGTAAATAGAATTTGGTCTGTTTTGTTTTCTATGAGCGGTGATTCTTTTTTAAAAAGTGATCCACTGGCGCCTATGTAGAAATGACAAAAACCACCTTTAAAGTTATTGATCGTTTGATAATGCAATGCTGGTAAAATGCATTCATTATCCTTACTTAACAATGAAAAGAATGATGACCATCCCATGTCTGTAAGCTAAATATAAAGAATATGCCACAGGTCTTTCCTTTGTACTAATACTAAGGATGGACCTAGTCGGGATGTCAGCAATAGGATAAGAATACAAACAACTTGTACCGCCTAGTTTTCAATGGAAACATACCAACGAGAGAAAACAAATTAATAAAAATAAATTATGTTAAGACCCTAACAACTTCGACCTGAGTGACCATTGTAGCCAATCAGTGAGTGAATGAAACGCAGAAGCTAGAATAGCCCATACGAGATTACAGGATTAATGGTTGCGGATTAGAAATTAACTTTTAAAAAACAAAATTCAGTTATTGATTTTATAATAACCTTTGGTTAATTTAAAGAAAAGTATTGCATTCCTGACACTATTAATATATATACTTGCAGCTATCAAGCTAAAGCTACAGGTAGCTAGCTTCTCTTTTGTTTAATATGACACTAATTAGTGAAATGTAAACTAGTTAGGTAGTATGTTTAAAGAAGATGATATACAACTTTTGTTTTACTTTTCAAAAAGCATTTTTTTTTTCTTATTCATTCTTTGTCTAACTGCTACAAGTTAGCTACCTATCTAGCTTACAAACATGAGAATGGTACTGATAGTTTCATTAAAATCTCTCTCAAAATCAATATTTTATTATTACTAAGGCTAAAAAATAAAAGACATTTAAGTACAGTTACAATTTACCTTCATAGGTGCTAGATGCATTTCCTTATTTAACGTGACGTTGCTGATGTTTTGAGTCAGGTTGATTGTTGCTTGCTACTTTAAATGGGCGCTGGATACAAGCGAGGTACTGAAGTTATTTATAACTATATTATTTGATGCCGGAATGCTAACATCTTGTGGTAATGTTACACTTGTCTATTGAAGTATATGTTAAGAATATTTCAGTATGTATTAGAAATGGGTAATCGCGTTTCTTCTGCTGCTTTTGTACAGCACACTCACTATACTGTATGCTGCAATATATTTTACATCTGCATGGGAAAAAGTGTTTTTTTTTTTTATAGGGGTTTTGTCTAATGTTGTTGACACTTGGAATTTTCTGAATTTGCATTTTAATATTGTATAATTATGTGGACCAATCCTTCTGTCTCTATGAAGTCATGTCTCCAGGTATGGCTGAAGAGATGCTGGACCGGACAGAGTTGTTCATGACCAATTGAACTGCTAACATACTATGATGCAGGATCATTTTTGATCAAATCTGTTTCTAACTGACTCCAGTGGAGCTGAAACCGGCTCTTTCTACCATTTGTTCTCGAGGAACCCTGAAAAAAAATCTTTCATACCGAGCAGGCAGCAGCACAATCGTGTGGTCAGACACTGTACATCTCTTTTGCTGGTTTGGTTAATTTGATCAACTTTGGAGATGATCAACTTTTAAAGATTTAACCTGATCGACGTATGTCTCCTCTTTCTCTTATTTCCTCAGAAATGGATGTAAAACACTTTGTAAATATTTGTCCTCAAGTACACATTCCTCTAGATCTTGTTGTTTTTTTAATTTTTAAAGATGTACGTGTTTGTTGGCTCTAAGTGAACTTTATCATTCCATAAGTCATAACTGCTGATGACAGTAAGATTTTACTGACAAGTTTATTCCTCAGACACAACATTAGTTGCCCTCCAGTCTTCCTCATGGAGAGAAACATGGGCAAGTTTGGATCCTGAGACATTAGCAATATAACCTTTGATTTATTTCCAAAAAGGCATGAGGACGATGCAAGTACTAAATCATCAGGGCGTAACAAACCAAGCCCCGTATAACTCTCTTTACCAATAGTCAATAGTCATAATGTTGTGGCTGATCGATGTAAACTTCATTTTATATTTCAACCAACGGCAAGAAAAAAAGGCATAGACGGAGCTGATGTGCGTTTGACCTTTGCTGTTGTGCCTTCGCACCAAAGTGCCTTTTGAACATAAGCAGAGACTACAATAACTCTGTTTCCCACACAATGAAGGGAAGGAGTTGCGACAGTTATTTCAATTTATCATGAGCACAATAATGTAAACGACTCTTGTATTAAAAGTGTCTTTCAAGTCACTGAGTGAATAAAACAGTGTTTAAAATCACAGGGGTCATGATTTCTTTCTGTGTTTCAGTTTGCATGTGAAAGCTGAATAAGATAACATTTTTGAGGACATCTTGTCCACAGCACTTTCTACCCATAAAATCTTGAAAATTTGCCCATCCAACGTATGAAGCCAAAAGTTGAGACAACTGAGTTCAATGAATTGTTCAGCTCAGAAAATACCATTGTTCAGTCGGATGCTAAATATTACAAATCAGAATCTTGACTTTACAACAATCACAAGAGCTTCCTAGCAGCATTTCCATTGTCCATATAATTGCACAATTTTACATTACGAAAATATTTTTCGTACAATGGAAACACGCCCGGCAATGGACTGGCGACCTGTCCAGGTTGTCTACTGACTGCTGGAGATAGGCACCGGAACACCTCCCGACCCCGATGGGATAAGGGTGTAAGGAAACGGATGGATGGAAACACGCCAATTTCAAAAACACTCGATTTGTGATAAAAAGTTTAGGTGCTAGGTAGAGTTGGGATTTTTGGGTTAGGGTTAGGGAATACAGACAAATCTTTAAGCACATTTGCAGTGGAAATGCACCTACAGATGAGTAAATATCCTGTTGTGAGGCCAATTCAGTGTCAGAAAACAGTAATATAAACATCAGAATGTCAACCTCCCCACACCCCACTAAAAGGCCTCAGATTAAAATTTTCAATGTAAGATTATGCTACTGCATATGAAATCAGACTTTAATCTCATAAATTTGACTTTTTTTGCTCAGGATTCTTACTTTTAAAAAGTCAGAATTCCAGCTCTGGTCAGTCTGTCTCAAATAATGGCGCTAAAAGAGCCAAAAGTCAGTAGAAATCTGAGATTTAAGCCAGAGTTTCTTTTGTATATTCAAATTTAGTAAATAAACCATAATTTTCCTTTTAAAGTTTAGCCTTTGTTAGGGATGCAGTAGTGGAGACGTTTAGATCAACAGATTCCTGGTAGTTCTTCATTTTGTCCAGCAGGGGGCCGAGCAGGGGAAAATGTGGGAGGAAAGAATGAATCCAGGGGAACTGAGTCAGCAGCTGCTGCGGTCCCTCTCGGCTGCTCCCCACAACTTCCGTGGCTCGACTTAAGCCCCATTAATAAATGGTAACTCTTTTTTTCACTAAACACGGAAAGCGTGAGCTGCCTTAGTGTGGAGCAAGAGGCGTCTTTTGGGGGAGTAAGACTGAAGAGGACCGTCTTGAACCGCTGAGGTATCCTGTAACATCAACTGCAGCTAAAACGCTACCTCTCTCTAGTTTAGAAAACTCACAGCGACCTTCTCTCTTTTCAGCTTTTTACTTATGGTTTGTTGTTGCATAGAAGTTTAAAATGTCGCTACAGCTGAACGTAGAAGGAAACTGAATTAAGTAAATGTACTTCTTTTGTCTTCAGTCGGAGCTTTGATCAACAATAGGATTAAAACAGACAGTAAGTGGCTCGGCACTAATTACTGTTGCCCCGGCTACCTTTCATTTCATGAGTAATCTACCTTTGGCTCCTTTAGGCTGCCGTAGCTCTTAGGAAGTATCGAGATAAGTGTGTAATGTGAAGCTTTAATAGTACCTAGTAAAGATGTACGAATTTAGAAGCAGAAATATTTATTAAAATTATTTACTGTATGATTAGTAATCTCGAGGAATTTGATGTTATATATGTAAAAAAGAAATATTTAACATTATATATTGTTTACTTTTTTTTTGTTTACTTAAAGAAATAAGCATTACAAGTCATAACCTAGTGCCACACTAAAGTATTTCTGATAGTGTTTTGATACCCAGTTTACAAAAATAATAATTTTCCATACCCTCCAAAAATGGTAGATATGTGGAAAGCCTTAAAATCTATTTTTATTGCAGCAGCATTAATGTCTCCCACTGAAAAACGTAGAAAAAAAAATTACCTTTGATTTTAGTCATTTTATTCAACAGAAGAAAAAAAACCCAAAGAGCTAGATTTTTTTTTTTAAAGAGGCCCAATTTTAAAGCATTAAATTACTAAGTCATATTTGATATGTATAGCGTTTTCATAAAAACTGACCATGATATTTTGTGCTATGAAATGGCTGTATGTTCCTAGAAATTTTACATTACTGCCCCTTTAAGTGCAAATGTATCGCCAGCTGGCTGTTTGTTTAGAACTGTCTCATTTCTGCTGTTCACCCATGTGAGTCTGGGTGCTTTCTATGCAAAATAAACTTTCAAGCTTGGTAATATAAGTGTGTAGAGATCCATATGCAGTGTGAGAAGGACAAAGGATCCCCCAAAACACAGTGTATCTAAAGCTTTTTCTGACTTAAATTTTGAATGATTCAAAGCGGGATTAAAAAGTCTTAAATTTGACTTGTTGTAACCTGCAAATACCCTGTATTGCAACCACATCATTGATTCCAATATACATGCACTATTCTGAGCAATATGACATCAAAAGTGACACATACACTTCAAAAATGGTTAAATCTGTCAATTTTTTGATCCACACGACACACACCGACTTCATTATCCCTGCACTACTGCAACATAATGTGACAGCAGCTTGAAACAACAAACCCAAAGAGTTGAAACGTTTGTGTTTTTCCCGTCCAGACGTCATTTACCCCGAGGCTTGATGTCTCTCAGAGTTTCAGGCATGAGCGTTTTTCCTCCGGTTCGCCGGGACCGGGTCATCGCTCAGCTGCCTCAGGTGAAAACCAAAAGCGGGAGCGTCAGCAGCAACTTTATTGTTTTAGAAAAATCAATATCGCTCTCACTTTCTCTTCCTCTTTTGATTTTAGGCTTTCAGAAAGGAGGCGGCTCTTCACATTACGGAAGAATTCAACAATAAAGTGAGGACGGCCTGCCAGGAGCAGCGGACCGGCACTGTGGGGTGAGAACGGACACCTGAGCTCTCCGTGAGCTCGGCTAGACGTGATTATTTATGTTTCATCGGCTGATTCTTCTATCATTCCTTGTGTCAGATTTAAAATCTCCAAGGTCATTGTGGTTGGTGATCTGGCTGTGGGGAAAACCTGCCTGATTAATAGGTAAACGCTGCAGGTTAATGAATGCATGAAGCTTGATTAATTCATTAAGATATTTACTAATGTACAAACATTAAGAGTTGGATGTTATTTTTGTTACCTCTGAGAATATCTGCAAACATTGTGAGTATTAGAAGTGAGTGTAAGTGTGTTTGTAGTTAAATTATTAAAGACAGCAGAAAGGAGAGTGAACCTGTGTTAACTGTCGTCCAGTCAAACATAATTGGTAACCAGGAATATGGAGGAATTTTTCTGCCATAATCCAAGAGCACACATTTTCAGTCTGGAAACAGGATTTCATGTCTTTTGTTCTCAACATTTTTAACACTTTTGCTTACATTTTTATTTTGAAGGCAAGACTTCTTTTCAAAACTTGTAACACTTTTACTCAAAACTTTTCCTCACTCTCACAGTTCTATGAAACATAGAACTGCCTTATGGCACAGTCGCCTGGCAACCTCTCAGCCAATAGAGTGAAAGTGTTGTACTGGGTGCGTTTGTTTTCTTCTAGCGGGTGTGCCTGTGTGGCTACTATCGATTGTAGCAACCTGCGCCACCCGCTGGATGTAGGGAGAAACAACAAAGTCAGCTTTCTTCTCTGTAGTACACTAAACATCCACCGCTAACAGCTACTGATCTTTGGCTGGGTGAACAAAATCCTGCCTAAGACAACATAGTACAAGCATCACAAGTTTTGAGAAAAAAGGCATGAAGTCCTGCTTTCAACATAAAAATGTAAGCAAAAGCATTAAAAAATTTGGTGAACAAAAGACATGAAATCTCTAAATGTGAGAACACATTTTCAATAGTAGATATTTCCAAAAAAAGAAAAAGTATAGCTGTGTGAGCAACGTGACCAAGCGATCCGGAAAGTAAAACCAGATTTCTGCTTTAGATTTTGCAAGGACGCCTTCGATAAGAACTACAAGGCGACCATCGGTGTTGACTTTGAGATGGAGCGCTTCGAGGTGCTCGGTGTCCCTTTCAGCCTGCAGCTGTGAGTCTGATTAATTTTTCTTTTTTTATTATTGTGTACTTAAACCTCTTGTTGCGACTTTGCTGAGTTTTTGCTCCGTTACAGTTGGGACACTGCAGGCCAGGAAAGGTTCAAGTGCATCGCTTCCACTTACTACAGAGGAGCTCAGGGTTCGTCCGTCCAGCTTTTCCAGATATACCGCGGATCAAACAGGAAATAGGTATTGGAAAAAATTCAAAAAGGCTTCAAGTTAAATGTTCTTCTTTCCTCAGTTGTGATAATCGCGTTTGACGTGAATGACATCGCCTCTCTGGGCCACGCCAGGTAAGCTCTCTGATCACAAGAGTGTTGCTGGACTCATGATTTCTGTCTCATTCGGTTTGATGTCCTGCCATGTTTGATTGCTGCAGGCAGTGGCTGGAGGACGCCTTGAAAGAGAACGACCCCACCAGCGTTCAGCTCTTCCTCGTCGGCACGAAAAAGGACCTGAGTGTGAGTCCTAACGCTGTTTAAAGTGGACACTGGCTGTGGATGTGTTATGTTGCTTTTTTACTGGAAGTGCTTGGGTCAACGCCAGACGCACACATGCACACCCCCCCACACACACTCTCACTCACACACACAGTTTGTGTTCTTCTTCTGGTTGAAACCTCAGGAATGTTTCGTCCTCCTCATGAAAACCCCAAAAGCTTTTCTGACTGAGGCAGGAATATTGGCTGTTTTTGAGATGAGTCTGAGCTCTTCAACTTTCGCCTGATTCTCGTAAAAGTTCCTCTCTTACTTTGCTGCTAGTGGTGAATTGTAGATAAATTGTATTGTCAATCTTTTAAAATTGTACAATTTTATAAGTAATATGCACAATTATGTGGCATTTCTTGTATTCTCACGTCACTCATCTAGTTACATTGCATTGCAGGAGTTCTTGGCAAGTTCTCCACTCAAGAAACATTGGCATATCAAATTATCTACCAAATGCACACAATTATAAATTAGTAAATTAGGATAATATCAAAAACTTCATTTATTTGATTGCTATTTTCTTATTTCTTATTTCCCTTTCTTATTTTTTGATCTCTACTATGAATCAGAATACTTTTTCTTTAATAAAGTTTGAATTGGATTGACTTGAATTGAACATTTCAGTAAATGAGTTCACTAAGTAACATGTTATATAGATTAATTAAACAGACTGGTGGTTTTTATCCTTTATGTTTTGTTAATTACCGTGATTTTCTGTTCATAACTAATGAAACATGACATTTAATATTAGAATATCACACAGACCAATAATTTAACAATAACATTAATAACAGTGAAGAAACATTGACTTAATGAAAAGTATTTTTAATACCTCCTTGAACATTGTGATTTTCAAGTGGTGCTTTTTGAAACAAATAAGCTTTGTTGTAACGCATACCGTAACTTTTTAAATATGACTGTACTTATTTCAAATGAAAATGAACACGTTTTTTAATACACATTAGAAAGCAGTCTCTGGTTTCTCCTGCCATTTTAAACAGTCTCCTGCTCAATATTCCCGGATCGAACAAGATGCCATGAAATTTGCGAGAGAGATTCATGCCGAGTACTGGGCTGTCTCATCGCTGACGGGTGAGTCGATTCATTTCATTTCTATGAAAATTGTTTTTTAATGTCTGACACTCCACCTTTGTATGCACAGCTCACCAATCACTCTCTATATAAATCATAAAGTGGGACAAAAATACACTCTACTGTCCCAACTGTGAGGAAATTCAGGTGTAACAGCAGCAACGTGACAGAAGATAGACATGCGGGTTAACACCAAGATAAAAGTATTTTGAAAAAACACCAAGTCTCTGTTTACCCTCTATGAAGTTTAGCGTAATCTGTGGCTGACAATAAGTAAAATAGCTTTATTTTTTCCAAGTCATAAAACAACTAGCATCTATAACAGGCAACAGTTCATAATGTTTTCAAAGTCAAACGGCCAATTTAGTAATAAAACCTCTGAGTTTAGTATTCTAGTAATCATGTTTGATGGGTATTTTGTTCACTTAAATAAAAGAACCACAGACAACGTTTGAGTTTTCGATCAAGTCTTCTGCAGAAGGAGAAGACACAGCAGATCCCTTCTTCAAGGAGTCTACCATGTGTTCTGCCTCTCTGCATCAGAACTAATCCTTTTATTACCAAAAGAGAGAGAAAGGAATGTTGAGAGGTGTCGAGGGGGCTGACAGTCTTTC
>CAEFZY010024765.1:0-19184 GCA_903066815.1 Brachyrhaphis roseni | reverse complement strand
ATAAATACACAGGGAGGCAATCAAGGGAACAAGACACACCTGGGGACAATCAAGGGGAGGACAGGACAACACGGAGAGCACAGAGACACAGAACTCGAAATAAATACACAGAAAAACCCCGAAAACTCGAAAATAAACACAGAAAAACACAGAACCTGACACTATAATTTGCACTAAGCAGTTAGAATTTAGCTTATTTGGTTTAGTAAGTGCACTTTAAGAAATTTTAAATAGAATTTATGCAAATGATTTTATGCAATTTTTTAGACCAGTTGTGGTGATGAAACTACTGTTTATTTTATTATTGCATAAAAGTTTCTGCTTAAAGCTTTTTCTTTGAAGCATATAGAAAAAACAAAAAGTAGCAGAAACTCAACAATACAGCATTCTTTTTTTTCTTTTCCTGCCTTGCTCTTCAGAGGCTTTCATTTTTGCTTGGCAGTGCTCTTTCCAGATCAATTATTCCTGCTAAAATAAGTAAGAAGCGCCCATGAAATATTAAAGCAGATGCTGAGAAGCAGTGGAAAGCATCCCTAGCGTGGGGGTGTTGTATCTATTTTATTTTTCATGACAATGGAGGGACTGTGGTGAAAAAGAGAAGCCGTGTTCACTTTGGGTGTTCTCTTTGGTGGGCAACTTAGTCGGCGACCTAAACTCACCGGTTGAAGAGTCCATTCAGGGTTGTCTCATGGTCCCCTGTCGCAATTACACACGACAGAGAGAACGATTGTTCATTATTTATTGCCACTGAAGTTTTAACTGCTGACTCAGAAATGATCTCTTGCATGCAAAGCGAGATGCAGGACATGTTTGCCTTGTTTGCCTCAGAGGGTAAATATGGGGCTGTGTTCCTTCCTACCTTTCATCTTCTTAATTTAGCTTGCTGCCACGAGGCAGGAGCATGTTATTTGACTAAATGGTGAGATTTATTTTCCTGATTGAAATGCAGATCCCATCTCCAACTCAGTTTTTCTCTGCTGGCAAATACATTTTCCAAACAATCAACGTAAATTCAAAGCTGCACAACAAACTCAGATTTCTGAATTCTGTCTCAGTGTGACATAGTTTATGGTGTGTGTTCTGGATGTTCGCCATCTTAAATGTTGCATTAAAAGAAAACATGAGAGTCAACCCATCGTGAGAGCTGCGACCGTATGTCCAGTGCATCTACAGGTCAGTGACCACTGAACAGCCATGTTTTATGTATATTTGATGTTCGCTTGTATCCCCAGTACATTATGCGCTATACTGTCGCTAAAGCTGTCGTAGAATTTAAAATTGATCGGGTGAATGTGAAATGCCACAGCAGAGACTAAGAACACAGATGGAGCTTTGAAGCTTGTTATCATTGTATGCACACCTACCTCAAACCTACACAGCAATTTTCAGATAACACGCTTCACCGAATCCTTGGAAATGCTTTGTTGAAATCCAACAATGTCAGATGAGTGGTTTGTTTTTTAAAATGAATAATTCAAGTTTTAACACTGCAGCTTTGCATGAATTCTAACGTAAACATGACAGGGGAAGAATGATAGATGTAGCACAGATTTAAAATTCATGTTGAATGTGTACTCTAGTTAATATCTTTCCAGGTTTTGATATGTGAAAATCGCAAATAGCATTACGTCTAAAAATAGTTAAAGACCTACAGAAACATATCCAATTGTTTTAAATCACTTAGGTGTCAAATAAGGTTAAGGTAATATTTGCTGTACAACCGCAAAATGTTTAGATGTCTTAGAGAAACTTCTGTTCTTATCCAGCAAAACAGAAAACGATTTGAGGGGAAAAGAACAGAGTTAAGTAGGTCAGGCAGGAGTGGTATTGCAATCATAATTTGAACCAGACAGTGGCTTCAGGATCTCAGAAATGCTACAGTTGAGAATAAAGATCATCCAGGATGGTTTTTCCAGTACACAGAGAACAGGATTATTTACCAAGTAAAGAGTAGGAGCAAAACAACCAGATTGTCTGGGTTAAACCTAGTAAATTGGACAATCTGGTAGTGCTGGGGAAGTTTCACTGTCTCTTTTATCTTGTGGCTTGATGACATAATTGGAAACAGTTAAGAAAGCAGCAACATAGGACAACAGCAAAGAAAACTTTGTGAATTTTGTTTAGCTGTACTCTTATTTTATCTCAACAATTCTATGGTATATGTTTGTAATCTAATTTTCCACTTATTCAATCTAGTTCACAATTTTGAAATTGTCTTTGAAAAAAATCAGACAGGCATTTCCTTTGATTATATCCCCAGTATTCCAAGATTGAGCAATACTGTAGAGCAAATTCAGAAAAAAATAGAAAATAACTTAAAGAAATCAATATCTTAAAAGGCATAATGTTGTCATACCAATCTCGATGTTTCTTTCAGAGTGTAGCAGAAAACACGAAAAATAAACTCTGAGAACAGCATATTTATCTGCTTTGACATCACTGCCAGAAAAAATTTGAATTATACTCACTCAATTGCTGCTTTATGTGCTTGTAAATCAATGAGACCACACTAACTGTGTATTTGACTATTTTCAATTGTAGCTTTCTCTTGTAGGTTGTGATTGCAGTCAGGCAAGGAAAAACCAAGATGCCATGCACTAACAAACAATCATAAAAGGACATAAGTATCTGACACCCAGTCCTCCCTCACTCTTAATTTTTTGCAGATCAGATTTTTGCTTCTTTGGTGGTCAACACAAGTGGGTAAAGATTTTCCTCCTATGTAGGCAAGTAAAAACACACACCTGGAGGGCTGTTCGTGGTTGTAAAGGCATATTGTTCTTTCACCTTCATCTCGTTTCCTCATCTATTGATGACTTGAATAGCTAACCAAAGGGAGTAGTGAACCCACAGATTTCAGAAGGCACCACACCATCTATGAAAAATTTAAATTAGTGAATACAACGATTCTGAAAATACTTACAACTGCTTAATAGTTAAAGCACCACATATACATGCAAATAATTAAGAAAAATGAAAGAGCACTGGGTTTGGCTGCTCTGTAATTGGCAGTCAATAGAAAAATCAAGTAAAATTTAGCTTCCCAAGATGAAAAAAAAATAAAATGGTGCAAGGACACTCATTGTGGACCCAGAAATTCAACCACACACAGGAGTATGCAAAGGAAAAAACAAGTTTAATTAATTTTCAGATTCTGGTTGCTGCTCAGGATGAGGTTGTCAAACACAGCACTGAGAAGAGAGAGGAGAAGGCTGGTGATGCACAGATAAAGGAGGGTTATCTTAGAAATGTTCATCTTAACTGACCTGTAGAGCAGTGGACGGGTGGAGCAGAGGAACAGAGGGTCTGACGACAGGGAGGTGCAGGTAACCAGGTTAAACAGGCTACTGTGGAAGCAAAAAATTCCTAGCAAATCATTGTTACATTCCACAGAAAAATCTTCTGCAGTTGTTGTGGTTTCAGGATTAAGGAGTTACTTGGTCGATTATATTATGTAAAGTCCTAGTTGTCAAAAAAAGAAAAAAAGAAAAAGAATATAAAAGATGTCTTAAATCTTTGACATTCTTTTACATATACAGGATAAAAAATTGTCAGTCAGTTCAACAAAATACTTGCTTCAGAATCATTTGCACACATGAGATCATATTCGCTAAGATCTTTTATGCACATTTTTGTTTGACAATTTTGTACACTGTAGATTGCAATATAGCTGCAGTACAGTTTATGCTTTATATGCTTTCATTAGAGGATGAAATACACTGAAAAATCTAAAAGGGAAAAGTCAGATGGTGTCATAAAATTTTATATCAATGTTATATAGACATGAGATGTTAATTAGAGTGTTTTCAAGCAAAACCAGCCAAATCATACTGCCTATCAAGCCAGATTATGCTATACCTAGGACTATCCAGGGTGTAATTATGATATGCCAAATCACATAAGTCATGTTAAAGTGCAAAACCAGCCTGCCATCCTTATCCATTACTTATTCCTTAATGAACACATTATATTAAATCAGTGAACATTTGAAACACAGCTTGTTTTGACTCAATTCCAATGGTTGTGTCTACTGCCATAGAAATGCACTAAAATATGCTTAAACCAAGCTTTAAAGATGTAAAACAATAACAGACGAGAAGTTTTAGATTGATGCTAACTAGAGGGTGTCTTGCTTTGACCCCTGCATACTGCAGGGACATTCTAGAACATTTTCACTTGGATTGTTTTCAGCACAATGACTCTCAGCGAACTGTGGCAGTAAACAAACTCCTTAGTTTGGAGACAGTATCTAGCTTCAAAATCTTTTCACAGGAGAAATAACAAAACAGCCATTGCGATTTAAGGGATTGTAACAAGAATACATTAATATTTAAAATGTGATTAGGACAGAGCTCTAGAGTTCGTGTTGCAGTGTAAAGAAAAAGCTGGCATGTGCTACAAAACACAAGCTACCTGAAACATGCACGGAAATCTTTCACCGAAAGCTCGGTCTTCATCTATTGTCAAGCCTCCCACCGCAGAAAGACATGCATAGTCAGAAACTGTGGCACTCCTTTTACTTCTCTGCTAATCTCAGGGGCACTTCAGCAAATTAGAATCTAAAATTGATGAATTATGGCGTCCGTCCACCCTGGGTGCTGCTTTGCCCCTGAATCAATTTAAGTGACTTTCCCCCACTGTGAAAATGAACTTTTTGCTAAATGACTTCATGAGGAAAAAAAGTGCATATCAATTTCAAGCCAACACCAGCTGTTATGAAGATTTATTGCTATACTTTACATTAATATACCACCATGCAGAGGCATATCAAATTTGAGGCCACAATGGGTCACTCAACAGGGTTTGTGGTTATCCTTGTTATTTCCACTGTCCACTGTGAAATTAATTTGACATGAAATGGAAGGAGAAAAAAAGTACCAGTCTGTGGAATAATTGCCAGGAATATGATAATGTCCAACGAATTAAAAGGAAAAAGTCCTATAAAATTAGATTTGATGCTCTAGTCCTGTCTGAATAAAGGTAATGAGATGTCCCTCATACATTTAAAGGCCAAACATCCCTCAGTGGTTGTCCAATTCAAAACTTGTCAGGGATAGAGTCATAATCTTTCCACCAAATGACCTTGACTAAGAGTCATTTTTGGCATTGCATCCTCAATGCATGAGTGATTGGGAATAAAAACTGCTGTATATGTGAGGTACGCCTCTCTAAAAATGGGCACAAAAAGTAAGGAAATTTGTTCAATTTTTCCTTGGTTGACATAAAATTCACACTGTTCCCAGGCTACAGCGCAGCAACTGTTGCATCTCACTGATGATGTGCTTCCTTCTTTTGGAGCCTAATTTCGTATTGATCCATGGTAACCACTGAACCAATCCATAGCTGCCCTTTCAATTTATTACCCCAACCCCACTGTCGAATTTTGCAAAAGTAAGGAAGGAACTATAGAGAAGGTTGAATAAAAAGAAAAAAGAAAACACATCCAGCGAAATGAAAATAGTTTCTTTTATTTCTCCCATTTTCTTATGGAACAATGTGCAATATCGACAAAGAGAGCATGAGAAAACTGATGTTCCTAGCCATAGCAGTCAATTTTTAATCACGTTAAATAGTGATGACAGTTTCTTTATTTACTTTTGGTCATGTGGTTTTAAATGGTCAAACTCTGAGGAGTTTGACCAACAGTGGTGTTTCTGTTTTCTGTGTTCTTCATGTCGGTAGAATGTGCAAGCAACTCAGGAGAACATCGAATAGAGAGGCGTGTCACAAGGTTCACTCTAAACCTTGTGACATGCTGCCTTCATTTGGCACTTTATACACTATGACCTGGGCAACCCAGACTCTTCAGAGCTGTAACCTCTACCGTGTAAATCATGAAATAAGGTGGATATGGCAAAAGTCAAAAGAGAGACTCAGCAGCCTGGTGATTCAAGCAAAACTCTGTGAGTCAGATTTGCTGATGCATACACACTTGCACATCCCTCAGGCAAGGTATTTTAAAATCTCCTGACATTTAGCCATGTAAGAAACACATACTATGGAACTACTTTAAAAATAGCACATGTGACTGCAGAATCAACTGTCATAATTTTACTTAATTGTCCGGTTTTATGCAGTAGTTTCGGTAACATGACGGTCAGGGTTATTTTTGCAGATAGTGATTAAATAAATGGAAAGAGAATGACATTTAAGGTATTTACAGAACAAGATTAAATTACTTTTTCAGAAATGTTCGAGTTGTCAGAGAACTCAAAACAAGTGTGGAGGAAAAGAGAATGATTTTCTGCCACTGCAGCTGAAGCCCTCTGGCTACACAACCACAAACTAAAATGGCATGTTTGCTTCAAAGGGCGGGTCAATAAGGATTGTCCAGCTCCAATTAAATGATTTCACTTCTTTCATTTCCACCTCAGTACCCTCAATGATGATGTTTATAGATGCCAGACTTCAATGGAGATAATGGCCTTTAAATGTTAAATTCTCCAGAAGGTGCAGGAGGTGTTTTTTTTTTTTTTTTTTATGGATTATTGTTATCTGAAATATACAGAGCTGTGAGAAAGTATTTGGCCCATGATTCTACTTTTGGTCTTTTTCAGATCAACAAACATTTTTTAATATCAGAAATCGATAATTGCTCCCTGAACCTAATGACTGGTTGTTCTACCTTTGGTGGCAACACCTGCCTTCTGGCTTTTATGGGAAATGGCAATCGTTGTCTTTAGAAGAAATTCTGGCCCACGCTTTCTTTTTAATTCAACCGCAGTGGAAGGTCTTTAATCTGATCGGCAGTATCTCAGTCAGATTTATTATTATTTATTTTTTCAGCCATTTAGAGGTGCATTTTCACATGCGCTTTAGATTACTGTGCTGCTGCCTAACGCAAGGGTTGCAAAAACGGTTGTCTAGATGGAATTGTCCAGTGGAGAGTAGAATGAACTCTTCCACTTTTACCCAGTCTCTGTCTTATCATTGAGTCATTGACTGTAGCAGGGAGAGCTGACATTCTGGTCTGCTACAGTCCCAAAGTTTTATAAATTATTTTGCAACCCTTTCCAGACTGATAATCAGAGGCTTCTTTGAGTTATTTCTTGATTCTGTGGGTCCGGCAGTAAAAGCTCTGAGTAAGTAAAGTTGAACTCAGCCGTCTAAACAACTTGTTTATTAATAGTTATTTCTTGATTTAATAAGAGGGTAATTATCTCTATTCGCACAAAGACCGAGGTTTCTATTCCTCCATAACAAATGAAATGATAATTAGAGAATTACATTTTTATGTACACATAAACTCATTGGATATTAAAATTTGCATGACAAAAAACTGTGTAGGAGAGTTTTTTTCCTAACATAGAACTTTCGGGTACCCATAAAAAGGCGAGATAAAATATTCCTGCATTATTGCTCTAATTGGTCAGTCTTGCCCAAACCACATATTGATAAATACTGTTCAGTGATGATTCCCAAACGGTCGGGATACAAAGACAAATATTACTGTAAAACCGTGCCTTCAGGCTGAACAGGTCTTTATTTTATAGTTTTCTTGTAATATTTATGTGTTGCCCTTAATCACATTTACAGACCTTACGGGGTTTTCATATACCAGACTGAAGGAAGAAAATGAGAACAATAAATTCAAATACCACCTCCTCCCAACAACATTTGACCCTAACAAAGAACAAGATAAAAAAAAAAAACTCATTAAGAAGTTTAACTTGGCAAGACAAAGTGAAAACAATTAGCAAGCTGTTGAACAAAGAGCTTCCCTATCAGCAGCCGAGCAGAATGCTTGGACTACAGCTGAGGAAAGCGATGAGAGGATATAATTGAGATTCAGGCTTACAGGGAGCTCCGAGTAGGCTCTTGTCGTTATAAAAAACTCAAGACATGTCATCCTGGCACATGGAGCAGCACCACGGAGCCAACAGCAACAGTACTGAAACCTAATTGAACTCTCTGTGATTCTCTCTCAAGGGCTATTCGCCGTGCTCATTATCTTACCCTTGTCCCCGTAAAGACCAGATGAGTTTGCTTTGACTTTGAACCTTCCCTCTCCAAACAGGTCACTCCAGCTCCCCCTGTCCTTTCATCTTGCCTTTGGCTTTTATAAATAAAGCGGGTCTGCGTTGCTCTCCGGAGGCGTACTTGCATCACCCTCGAATGCCTGCCAGCGGTGGCTCTCCCTCAGAACAAAGCGGATCCAGCCAACTCTGCTCTAATCACTTTAGTCGTATACCGTGTGCCGACTGCACCAGCACAATGACAAAAGATAGAAATAAAAAATGGCAAAGGGAATTTACAGACAAGTACTATTTCTCACACTCTACTCCTGTCATTTTCCGACTGGTTCAGTTCAGGGTAGTGTGTTTTATGTTTCTGAGGGAGCTTTAACCCTCCTCATCACACTGAAGGTTCTGCTAAAAAAAAAAAAAGTAGTAAAACAAAGTCCAGTGCAACCAACTGCCTGCAGACGACCATCACACTGCTAATTTCATCATCCAAAAACACACAAAGTCTGTCACAGCAGCAACCTCACCTGCCATAGGCTTCACACCAAACAAACAGACCAGACAAAGAGAGCATCGATCAGACAATCAGCCAGGAGGCCAATGGTAGCTCTGGAAGAGTTGCATGGCTCCACTGCTCAAGTGCGAGAATTTGCCTCAAGGTTTCCTCTGTACTCTAAAAAATATGGCTTCTATGGAAAGATAGAAAGTGCAATTTACCTTGAAAACATCATACCCAGGTTAAAACATGGTGGAGGGAGTATAAAATGTGGGGATGTTGAAGAGAATGTGAATGTGAGAATGTGGATGTGAAGCAGAATGGAGTTCAATACAGAGCTATCCTGAAAGAAAGCCTATTGGATGCTATAAAGACTCACCCTATCAGGTCAGAGACCTTAAAGCACAGCAAGACAGGTTCATCTGTCCAGGCATAAATCCAATTGATTATCTGAGCCAAGACTTGGAAATTGATGTTCACAGATGTTGTCCATCCAAACTGAATGAGATTTAACTATTATCAAAAATAATGGACTGGAACTTTGAAACTATGTATTCAGAATGGCCTGAATATACATTGGTCTGAAAAGGTACTTTCCCCCTTCCCTTATTTCTGATTTTGTGTTTCACAATATTAAACCAAATTAAATATTAGTCAAAGCAAACACAAGTAAACAAAAATCAATTTTCTCTCAGAATGTTTTTAGCAATAAGAAAGAGAAAAAAATCCAAATCAAGATTAACCTGTTTGAAAAAGTGTTTGGCCCACCTGCTAAAACATACCTTAACTGGGGTTTATCTCATCTGACTTTACTGTTTCTAGCAAGTTATTGCAAAAGCTTGATTGCAGTTGTTGCTTCTAAGAGTGTCCCAAGCAGTTATCAGGTTTAGCAGTAATCATTTTTTCCACACAGAGCCATGACGGTTTGGATTTGTTCTCTTGCTTATATTAAACATAGTCATTTAAAAACTGCATCTTGTGTTTGTTTTTTGTTTTGAGTAATATTTAAATTGGTTTGATACTCTGAAACGCTGAAGTATTTCCCAAAGTTTTTCAGGTTTTCCTTCATAAAAGGCTTCGAAAGCTGTGTATCCTTTCCCTGCCACTTCACAGTTATGCAATGCTTTATGTTGATCTGTCAGGCAAAAATCATAATAGCACACAATGAAGTCTGTGGGTGAAATGTAAAAAAGTTCACACTCGCATTTATAGGCATTGTGCCTCCATATGTCTTTGTTTTTCTCAACATCAGTAAGAGTTTTTTTTTGTTTAAAGTTGCTCTGTAGGGGCGGTTTCTGTCGTTCAGCCTATATACCTCTTTCAAAAGCCATCTTAGCTTGGTGACTGATGCTTCACGGCTTAAATAATTCCCACGGATGCTCTTTAGAGTTTATTTTCTGACAAAGAGCCCTTGAAAATATTTTTAGCTCAAGATACAAAACACACATTTAGTTTCATAGGTTTCATGGAGTGCCATAGAAGTGCTGCTGGTGATACTTTCTCTTTGCCAGCTTAAAAAACCCTTATTAATAAAGGGAGAACTTTAAACTTGAACACGTGGGTTACGATTTCAAAACCGGTTCTATTTTCAGAAGAACACAAGATATTAGTACGTTTGAATACTTTGCCAAGATCTGGAAGAAGGTTTAAACTGCTATCCTTAAAGCAAAGTGAAGCCAACAGCCTCAAACCTGCCATGAACTGAAAACTGGAACACTGTAGACAGCAAAGGATGTTTTACATCTGAATGAACTGAAACAGTGTCGACAAAGAAAGACAAATCTACTTCAGAATCGAAATCTTCAAGCTTCACTGAAATTTGAAGCTGCCAATATGGATTATCCAAATACCAGAGAAAAGGTGTATGATCAGATTAAATTAATCTGGAGTGATCTGTGTGTACTTGAGCTTTTCTAAAGGCCTCTAAAGTGGAGGACTGCAGCTATTGACGCTACAGGAAGTTGCTGACCTCTATGCACTATGTTCTTCAGCATTCATTGACCATGTATTGTGATTTCATGTGACCCATGACTTTATGGTTGATTAGCTGTCAATCAAAATACTTTCACTTTGCTATAATACCCCTAACAGCTGACTGTGGAATAATTTGTAAATTTCACATCTGGACTTAATATCCATTTATGGTAAAACACTGGAATTCACTAACCCACTCTTTCAAATGTTTATTTCTGTCATTGATTTGATAGGCTGATCCAATACATTTGTTAACATACTGGATCACCTGTCATCAGATCCTCCCAATATTATTTTACTACAAGTTTATAGATTTTCATGTGGTTACAACTGGATAAAAATACCTATGTTTCTAGAACTGATATATTTTAACAGTTGGAAAAATGTACCTTTATATTTTCTTTTTCATCTCTACTAAAAAAGCCAAATTATTACACTGATTGTTATGAATCCAGAATAAAGACTGCAGACACACAAGGAGAATAATTGACTGTCATAATCGTAATCTTCCTATCAAACCAGATGCCAGTCCACGACGACAATTTTGAGTACAACTCAATACCTTGGCAAACCAGATTTTTTTAGCAAAAAGACAAAGTTTTAAAAATCCTTGAGACAACAAAACCTGACATTAGAAAAACAATTTAAAGCTATAGTGCAGTTCAGTGGTTAAGCTCTTGTCTGGCCTGTAGCTCTCCACAAACACGGTGATTCAGATTGTGCTGGAAATGTATGATTATCTTTTCTTGAGCTTCGTCAGCTCCCTGAAAGCAGAGTCCCTTTGCCAAATCCAATTTATCAGAGAGGAGCACATTGACTGCACATCAGCTCATACAGACATAAATGAGTTTGCGACAGGAAAGAGAAAGTAAGAAAGACACAGTGTCACATAAAACAGATGATGGTTTATCATGTAGAAACTTGAGGGAGGGTGAAAAGAATCACACAAGTACATTGGTCTGGCAAAATATCAGGATTTTTCTATTTCATAGAACATTAATATCAAAAAGTAAAATTAATCATCCTTCCCCAATACAGTGCTTGAACACTGTTGTGTTTGGCAAGCAGAGAGCAGTGGCCTGCTTGCTTGTAAAATACTTTATAGTTACAGCATCCTCCACATTTACAGGCACCCCAGTTAAAAAAAAGTAAGAGGATTTTTTATTTATTTTTAAAAAACTGAGAAAAATCAAATATTTCATTAGTATTCATTTTGTAAGGGGTGGGGGGAGACTTCACATGGTCGCTCCCACACAGGTGTTGGAAGAACAGAATGATATCACTTTCATCCAATCATCGTCATAGGGTCCAGTTAAAGCCCTCACTGACTGGTATGTAGTCTGTGTCTAAATGTAGTTATGAAGACTTTGTGAGCTTAAGTGAAATGCTGCACTTCTCCAACAATGAGCCAGCATGTCCACTTTATCATGAAAAATGGAGGTAAATGTATTCTCACTTACGACTGCATCCTGGTTGAACCCATCGCCTA
Organism: Brachyrhaphis roseni; assembly: GCA_903066815.1. Taxonomy (NCBI): domain Eukaryota; kingdom Metazoa; phylum Chordata; class Actinopteri; order Cyprinodontiformes; family Poeciliidae; genus Brachyrhaphis; species Brachyrhaphis roseni. The sequence continues at coordinate 7,261 of CAEFZY010024765.1, read as the reverse complement.
GTTTAATCAATGGTTTAAAAAGCTTGGATGCTACACAATACTTAAAGCATTATGCTAAGCAGCCCATATTGACTAATCACAGACCAGGGATCATATTCCTGAGACTCTGTGACTTTAAACATTTGAATCAAACATGTTGAGATAAAAAAAAAAAATGTGTTTAAACTGTAACATTTTTAAGTTAATCTGGTAAAAAATCCTTACCTTTCCAGGATTCCCTTGGATAAGAAACATGCTAATGTTCTTAAAGCTTGCCTCCTCAGTAACTTTTCAACTCTTGAAAACCCTATTTCAGAAAGTCTGAACCACCCCTTTACATTCAACAAAAGCTCTGACAAAGTACTGCACTGCAACTGCTCATTTGGGAAGCTCCTGCTGTGACAGAAATGCCCGCACACAGGCTGGGGGATTTTCTTTGTGGATTGAGGATTTGGACACGTCCACTGTATCTTTATGGCACTACATCTGCTTTGTGAGGTAAATCAAAAAAGGGACATAAAATCTCACAACACAGCTATAATATAGAACGTGGAATAAAAACCTTGGTCTAACACCCTGAAATAGATGTGGTGAAGGAGACCACATGAATCATGTGTTTGAATGAATCATTTGTTTGGAAGATAAAGTTCCTCCACTTGCCGTGCATGCATTAATGTTTGTGAGGCCCCAACACTCCTGTGTTGACTGGAACAGATAGACTCCAGTCTCCAGTGACCTTGAACGCAAATAAAGCCAAACAGTGCCTGAGTTATTTCTCATTTATAGCAGCACATGGGTCATTTGTTGAAAGTGTACACAGCTTTTAACTCAGTGACCGCAGGCGCCCCACAGCTGCTTCTTATACCCCACAGTGAAAGACTTCATATCATGTGCTTTGCTGCTACAAACTTTCACCCTGTTTAAGACATCAGTGCAAACCAGAGTGTCTCCCTGAACTTTGAAATTCTTTTCAAAGGTACATCAAAGCCAGGTAGAGTGCAGATGCATGGATTACACAGCCTTGTACACAGCATCTAGACTATCAAGATCTACGTTTAAACAATTTTTTTTTTTAACAACAATTACATGAATGAAGGCTTTTCATTCTGATGCTGTGGTTCTTTGCACTTTTAGAACTACTCATATTTTGCAGAAGTATTTAAATCCAGTCGAACCTTTTTACATTTTGTTAAATTAAAACCTAACCCTCTAATATAATTTCTAAGCACTTTAAGTTATAACATTGTGAGGTGCGAGTGAAAACTCTGCCCTAACATTGGTTGCAATTTTATTCCTGACCTGAGCTGTGCTTTGGTCATTTTTCTTCACGATGCTGTTTGTTCACTGATGTTTTCTGAGGCCTTCACAGAACAGCTGTGTGTAAATTTTGATTAAGTTACATAGTGATGGACTCTATTTATTAATTAGGGATCTTCTGAAGGGAGTTGATTGCACTTAGTGGACACAGCAAAGTAAAGGGGTTTTGGAAATAAAATGCAACATGGTACACTTTTTATATTTTTATTAGTGAAATCATACAACAGTCAACATTATTTTTTCATTCCACCTCATAATCACGTAGTTCTATATATTAGTCAATTACATAAACACCTCATATTGTCAATGTGATGTTTGTTTTCTGGGAAAATTAATGTTAAATATATTAAGTTTTTCAATTCATTTTAATTAATCAAAGGTGAATACAGATTAGAGTTTTATAGATATGTTTTAAGTAAGAACATAACATCTTAACAGAAGTCAAATCATATTTTCTCCTACTTTTCCAAAAACTGAGGTTTAAAAGCATATGCATGCTGCCCTTCAGTATGAAGATCATACAGCAGAAAAGGTTTGGTCTGTTTAATATTCAGAACAGTCACACCAAATAAGAGTTACTCATACTGAGGAAACAGGTCAACTACTAAAAATGGCTCATGAGTATGTGGGAAATAAAGTTAAAAGACACAGGTCGTGATTTATTTAAGAGTTGCGTTTGTACCAGTATCAGTATGCAATATTCCAAGGTGAGAATGGCAGGATTTATAAGCCTCAAAGAGGAGAATAAAAGAGTGGCTCAGGACACATAAAGCATCATTTTCACACATTAACTGGTCCCCACGGAGTTCAGAGCTCAACCCATTAAGAGCCATGGGGAAATGCTGAAGACTTCATGTTGCAGTCTGTAGTCACCACTCATCAGTACAGGGTCTATACAGGGATATATACAGCTCTGACATGGCAACAAGCCTTTAAAACTGGTCTGATTTTAAATGCTGTCTTTAAATGATGTACATAAATGGTTAAAATCTGCCTCCATGTTGAAAGGGGAGCAACATGGTGGATGTGTGGCAGCTGTAGACCAACACTGAAGTGATGCAACACTGTAAAACTGTTGAAAGCACAAGAATAACATCAATTTATTCATTTTAAATACGTTGTTCTATGCAGCAGATAGTCTGGCTCTGTTTGATTAACATGTTCTCTTATGCAGAGGGAGTTTCACATGACATGCCATTCTGAAGATTTAGTCAATAGCTTTAGTGTGAACGACCTTGCTTGAGGTCTCGAACAAGCTAAGTAAAAATTATTGTTCTCTTTTGTTTATTTTAGGCTATATAACAAAACAGAATTGTGCTTTGTTTGTAGGATCTACAGATGTGAAAAAATTAGGACAACCGTTAAGTTTTCATTTATTTCAAATGAAAGGCATCATAAATCCATGTCTAATCTTATTTTTTTATGTATCCCTGTAAGAGAAAATGATTTAATTACTAGTAAACACAAAAAATGTGCCTTCCTTTACTCACTGAATTAAATATATAAGCACAACTGTGTATTCTTACTGTGAGAAGTATTTGGAAACTACCCCGTATTAGCTGTTGATATGCCCTTTGACTGAAATAACTTAATTGAGGCACTGTTTGTAGCCATATATTAGTCACTGAAGAATAGTGTCTCTGAGAGAGCAAAGGTGTCCTACCCTCACACCAACTATGAAAGTTAAACTTATAAGGTCTCTTTCTGTGTCCAAGCATGAACTGACATATAATTTTTAGCAAGCGCCTGCAGCAGGTCTTACAATTACATTTTGGGGTTGTCTTAGCATTTGTATGGTGGAACGGATGGTATTAAATTCTTTTGGGACTTCTTCAAATCCCTTACTAGACTCAAAAGCTGCTACAATTGTCTTTCTGAAGGCCTCAAACAGTTCCTTTGATCTCAACTTTACAGTCAGACGCAGGTCAAATTAAATATTTGAGGCTCAAATAGAACCAACCACCATCAAAATGCTAGGTAATAATGTTGTCACCTGTTCTAATACACCTGTGTGCTATTTTAGTCTTTCAAGTGGTATCCTCTAAATTATTCCTCAACTGAAATGGCATTTTATTGCTACAAATTTTGTAGTCATTTCTGCTTGTTTTATTATTTATCTATATTTATTGAAATTTTCAGCATTATAAAAATTTATATTACTTCATAAATAATTGATAACAGGCAGATTATGAGATGCATGTACTGCTTTGCTTCCTGAACATGGGGATGTTGGCTGTCAACAAGTTAACATGTCCAGTTAGATTTTAAAGCTTGTTAGTGAGGCAGTGAAAGCAAACAAACAAAAAGGTTTCATATTTGTGAATATGAATGCAATGAGTTTTTATACGTAATACACTGCTAACCATCTCAGTAGAAAAATATTAAAAAGAAAAAAACTCAATTTTATTGATAGAATCTAAAAGAAAAGCTCATATAGAGCCAATATAATATTTTAAACAGTTTTAGAAAATAAAGTCATATGTATAAAATAATTGGAACACAGTGTGTGATGTTAGTTATGGAGATTATACAGATATTGGTATCTAATGTTAATCTTAGACTTGATCAGATAAGGGAATTTCACTGTAATGTTCTGAAATGTCAATTGGATTAGGCCAGTGCTTTCCAGCTACATCAATTTCTGAAATGTTTTTCTGTTAAACCTAATACATCACATTGTTGAAGAGATGAGTAAATAATGATGACTCTGATGAAACTCAGAGTAGTAGTTTGGTAGGATGGTAGGATTTGTCCGCGATTAATCCAATGTAGCTTCATGTCTGACATTCACACTTTATCCTGTTGTGTTGCACAAGAGTGCGGATAATATTCTTCGCACAAAAATCTGGTTTAATCTATCTTGGCAACCCTCTTAGACAGCCACAGCACGAACGAGACTTATACAACACACATCCTGTTAAGATTAAGCTTCTAAGTTTTTTTAGTAACACTAACCTGACATGCATGTTTGACCATGGAAAGAAACTGGGACAGTAGACATTGGAAAATCTTCGTAGTTGTCGGAAACAGTGTGTGTTTAATTCATCTCTATAATTTATTTAGTGAAATGAGTTACTGAAATAAATTAACTTTTCAATAATATTCTAATTTACCTTATGATAAATTCGTTTGAGTCAGTGGGATTAATTTCAAATGTTTAACTTTGATCATTTTAATATAATTAGCTTATAGCTAATAAAAACCCAAAATTCAGTTGGATGGAAAATCTGAAAATTGCATACAACTTGAAAATGATGTTTAATAAAGAAATTTAGATAATGGAGACTCTAAATAAAATTCATGCTCTATTTTACATTTTGGACTAAATGACAACGCTTTAATCTAGTACATCAAAAAATTCAATGACTGAAAAATGAACTTCAGTGTAAATCAATATTTTCTTAAAGTGCTTAAAATATACATAAGTAATCCGCACATTTTCTGGGCATTCGTGTAACCAACAGAAAGCTTTGCACCCCCTGGGGGAGGGAGCAAAGCTTATCACCCAAAATACAAGCAATGTTACTGAATGTGACTTTAAATATATTTGAGTTTCTTTCTTTGATTGTAAACCTTGGTTCATTTGTTTATTTTTTAAAATCCACCACATTTTTAGTATGTTTGTTTCCCATTCAAAAACATTAGCTACCAATTTACAAGCACATTATTGTTACTTCAAAATAAAATACATGAATATTCTTAACAACTTTTTGAGGTAAGTTTAAAGAAAGAAGCTGAAGCAGAATTGTAAGTGTCCTTGCACAGTTGTTTAATCTGATTCAACACAGGGCTGCCCTCAACTAATCGGCTTCTAATTATTTTGTCTTTGAATTTAAAATGAGAATCCCCATGGGACCTGGTGGAGGTTGAAGAGAGCTGCAGCAAAGACTAATATTTTTATCTCCCTGTTGTATCTGAGCTCACCCTAAAAATATAGTGGAGTAGTGAATTGTAGATTTCATCATGCATTTAGGGTTTCAGAACACAAAGAGACCCAGAGTCAGAAATGTGTTTCACAGTCCCTAAGAGTTTATTTGTATTTGCTTGGAAATTGCCCCTATTTCTTGAAAATTACTGTCTCCCTGAACACATTACAGGTTATGTCTGGAGACAAAAACAAACCAGTTTCTCATTGACACTTTCCTCTGACAGGAAACACGATGGAAGTCTGCCATCGCACTGCTGATTTGTTACAATCTTTGCCATCATCAGAACAGATGTGCCAGTGAAACTATTTTCTCCAGAGACATACTTCAGACTTTGCATAACCATCTTTAAGATTTGGGGTTCACCTTGACATTTCTAGCTAATAACACCAGCTGGTGGCTTTAGGGTTTTCAGGGCTTTACACATATGCATAACACTTCTGTGTTTGAGGCTCTCGTGATTTAATTGAATCACTCAGTTCAGGATTGCTGTCTAAAAACATCCATTCTATTGGCTTTATTGTATGATGTAGGAGTAAACACTTTCTTTGAGACAGATATTTCATGTAGTCACATCCAGTTTGGTTTATGGCTCTGCATTTATAATTATCACCAATTTAGAGCATGATTTCAGATTAAGTACAGAAGAAAAACACCAATCGTTCAGTCATACAGTTTTCCATTTTGACTACTTGGTAAAAGTAGCCTCAGCTTACATTCTTTTTTGCGTTTTCATTTGTATGAAACCAATTTTATTCTGTAAATTTTGTAAGGAAAACTTATTTCAAGACACTTTTGTTTCTAAACGTCTCAACCCGTTTTATGTCTGTGCTTTTATACACCACTGGCTATAAAAGTGCTGTTCCAGGAAGTGTCAAGAGTCATTTGCACTCTCTCCCTGGGTAACACTCCACATAGTGCACGAATCCTATAAAGAGCAGCAGGAGATAACTGCTGTGCTCTTACTGTTTTGGAGCATGTGAAGTCTACCTTTTGGGTTTCCTCCGCTCTCAGCTTTGCATTGATACCATCTGGCAGGAGAAGAAAGTCGGTGATATGAGGGGAAGAGAAGGAGGGGAGGAGATTTCAGGCAGCACTCCGGTGTCTGATTAATCATGCTAATCAGTGATGAGAGGTTAGAAGTCCATTAACCCACTCTGAAGCGCCACAGTCTGCCATACTTCTGAAGGTTCAAACCTAGTGGAGCAGGAGCCACAGATGGGGAGTTCTAAAACTGGAACCTTGCTGAGGCAAACCGGAGAGTGAAACACCTGTGCTGATGATAAGGTGAAGACTGTTGACGAATGCATCCCAAACTTACGCCCCTGGAGGGTTAGCTACCTCGACGCAACAGAGCCGGGGACAGGAGATAAAGGGATAATGCCACGCTCGGTTAACATGTGGGCAAACGTTACTGGAACTGCAACAGAAGTGGTCCTTTCTTCCTATTTAAATCATAATGAGCTGTGAGATTACAGAGGAAGCCCCTCTAACTAGGGCTTCGTTTTCCTTTCTGTCACTGCCTTCATTTCTCCACTATAGCCAGCGGAACAAAGAAAGCTATACTTCCAACATACATGCATCGTAATTACTTCCAGTACATCTCCGTGAATGAAAAATATTGATCCCCTTCCACTTTTCTATTGTTTCATTCTTATACAAAGATTAGAGCCCAGGAGGAGGAACATTTAGCTGAGGGACCATTTGTTGAGGAAAATGAATGAAAACACTAAAGATTCAAGGTTGCAATTTAGCTCTTCGCAAGGAGGAAATGTCACAGCTTTCAGTTCAGGAGGGAGCTACAATTGTTCATATATTTCAGTTTGACTGGTTTGAACAAGCAATAGTGCTGTTTTTGTGACTGCTGCCATTTATCAATGGCACAGACCGAAAGGAACATGAAATATTTTTCTCCCTTCTCTTCCTTGTCATAGAAAGAACACTAAAAATGTCAAATTAAGTTGTAGTTGCAGGAAAAATCTGATATTTGGAGAAAATGATCATATGGGGTAGTAATATACAATTCAGACTTTTTTTGA
>CAEFZY010024755.1:0-15442 GCA_903066815.1 Brachyrhaphis roseni | reverse complement strand
GCCCCACCTCCAGGCCTGGCACCAGAGTGGGGCCCCGGTGACCCGCGTCCGGGCGAGGGAACACTGGATCCAAAGTTGTAATTCATCATTGGGGTCTTCGGGCTGCGCTTCGTCTGGTTCCTCACCTAGGACCTGTCTGCCTTGGGTGACCCTACCAGGGGCATAAAGCCCCAGACAGCATAGCTCCTAGGATCATTGGGACACTCAAACCCCTCCACCACGATAAGGTGGCAGCCCAGGGAGAGGTATATTTATTAATATTACATGCATTATACCATTACAGTGTATGATGGGTGGTGGCTTTAGTTGGTGCCTTAAAGGGCGAGTGGGAAGGGAGGTGATGGTTCAGGATTTGACCAGCCCCCATGTCCACAGGCAGATTCCTTTGAACACGAGGGACACAAATCATGTTAAAGAGCTTAACCAAACCTCCCCCTCCCTTTGCCACTACACACACTGTCACACATGCACACATCGACAACTACACAAGAAATGTGTGTCGTGTCTCCTGACAAATACAGCAATGGTAAAACAGTATCATTGCTGTATCCTTTTAAAAATGCTTTTTTTTATGAGCTTTTCATATTTTGGTATATATTTTTTAAATAAATGCCATCTGTCCTTCCATCCATCTATCCTTCCGTCCCTCCCTTATCCGGGGTCGGTGGCGGGGTTAGCAGACACCTGGTCCAGCTCCTTCAGGGGAGTCCCAAGGTTTTCCTCGGGCAGCTGAGAAACATCAACCCTCCCGAGTGTTCTGGGTCTTCCTCTGGGTCAGACATGACAAATGATGTCAGACATGGTGAAATTTGTTTTGTGTGTGTTTTTTTTTATACCTTTGAAGTTGTGTTTAGTACATATAAAGCTGAGATCATTTAAACACTAAAACACAAAGTAAAACACACGAAGTCTAGAGTTGAAAGCAGACTGAGTCAGTGATGTAATGACACTGATGATTTCTCAAAGCACAGCTTAAGACTAAGCTTCAAAGAAAATAGTAGCTTGCTAAAGTATTCATGCCCCTTGAATTTGTCCATATTTTGTCACAGCCACGAACATAAATATATTTAATAAGAAGTTAATGTTAAAGACCAACACAAAGTGATATACAGTTGTGAATTAGATAGAAAATTATATTATTCAACACATTTTTACAAATAAATGGAAATGTGGTGGGCAAAGATATTCAGCCCCCCTGAGTTACTACTTTATGGAACCACCTTTTGTTGTCATTCCGGCTGCTAGTCTTTAGGGCTTGTCTCTACCAGCTTTACACATCTAGTTACCTGAAATTTTTGCCCATTTTTCTTTGTAAAACAGCTAAAGTTCAGTCAGTATAGATGCAGAGTGTTTGTGAACAGCAGTTTTTAGATATTGCCACAGATTCTTGATTGACTTTAGGTATCTTTCCTTTGTAGCCCTGGCTTTATGTGAGAAGGTGAACCTCTGATTGAACTCCCATCATTCAGTTCTGTGAACAACCACAGACACACAAAAAAATTTATTCAAGCAAACAAGCATGAAGATCTGTTATCAACATAGCCGAAGTTCAATGCAAAACAGTTTATAAAGCAGAACAGCCTTTCTGTATGTTTGTCCTAAGCATGATTTACTGGAAATGTAGTAAAGTGTTTTATTATGGAGTCATATCAAAACTAAAGGCAAACATGTTATTGTTAGACTAGTAAGCTGTCCCAGTCAAAAATAAAAGCAAAATTAGCTTTTATTTTTGTACTGTCACCTATATGTTAAGAAACAAAAAGAAAATAAATTGACTGTCAGGATACGATCACTTTCTATCCCAATTTAACTTTTGTTTAAGCTGCATAATAAAGAAAACCTTCAGAGACCTCGATGGAGCTAAAGTACATGCAGCTTGCGGAGTGGGTCAGTTGATGAACAATCACAATGTGACAACAGAGCTGTTAATACTAAACACATTGTTATTTTACTGCATGTTTATGACAAATAATAAATATTACCAGGGTCCAAAATGTCCTGATTATGACATCCACTGTATGCTACAGCTATGAAATTTGTTTTTGATTTTAGAGATATATTTAGTGTGTGGTCATTTATGGGCTTACATAACGTTCTGCTGGTCATAGTTTGGGTTTATGGACGGGGTACTGCACAGCGGCAGAGAAGAGTCCACATTTGTCTGTTAGACAAAATGGCGTGCGTGTGTGTATGTTGTGTTTGAAGAATTATCAGGTAAAAAAAGATAAGTGACCTTCTGTGGATCCCTCTTTGGACATTCTGAACTGAATTAAAAAAAACTTCATGCGTGTGTGTGAAGGTGTATGCAGGGGTGGGTGTGTGAGTGTTTGTACACCTTATGATTGTGACTGTTGGCTCTTCCATGTGGGGGTGAGTACGCGTGTGTGTGTTTGTCTTATCAGTGTAGCTGGTGGAGACAGCTTGTTGGCCCCAGGCCTCCATTTCACCCTACAGACCCCATAGAGAATGACGGAGAGAGGGAGGGAAAGAGGGAGTTGAGGAGTGCAGATACTTGGAGAGGGGGAGAAGACGGGAGGGTGAAGGTTGTGTGGTTACAAACACTCCTAATGGAAGGACTCACCAGTCCACCCTAGTAAAATACAGATATTTTGGGAGGTGGCAAACATGTTCTGTTCCTTCAACTGTTTCTCAATAATCTGCTGGCTCAGGAGAATTAATTAGACATTTTTCCACGTTTTTCCTCTTGTTGTAATTAATCTACCAAACCCACATAAATTAACTTTTTATAATCCTAATAGATGATTATAATCATGAACCTGTAACATCAGAGTGGAGACTGGTCCTTAATCTGAAAATGAGCAGATCGTACTTTGAACTGAGAGGATGGTGGCACCAGAAAGACAAAAGGAAAGACGGGGAGGTAAAAGCTGAAGTAATTGTGATCCAGCTAACCAGAAGCGTGGTGAATGAAGCATTCTGAACATGCAGAGTGATATCCCAACCCACCCCGTCCCTCTGAGTGATTTAAATATTGACCCCAGGTTATTACAAGCTTTTTAAATCAAATTACCTAGTGTTGGCCTCCTGCCTGATACCTGATAGTGCCAATCAGACAGCTCATCCTGCTCCTGGAGCTCCACCACAGCACTTTACATAAATTGAGATTACAGTTGGGAAGTTTGGGGAGTTAGTTAACCACTCAGGGACACTTTAGTAGCACAGTTGGTGTTGATGTGATCTGTAAAACTGCATTTCCAAGTTATTGGGAAGAGATAAAGTTTCAGATTTGCAGCTGGAGGAATTTTGTGTCAAACAGCAGCAGCAGCAACAACACTGCAGGTTATCTATTTCAACTAAATCAAACGACAAAAGATAGAGGTCTAAAAGATAAAACAGTGACTTCTGTTTTCTGTAGCTCTCTAAAACAAATTTACATGATTTAATTACTGTCTTCCTAAAGGCCACAGCGTACTGACTGAATCACTGTACCAAAGGAGAAAAATGTGTATAATTTTTCTAATATTTTGCAAAGCAAGCCTATCTCTAGAAATGGAATCAAGCTGGAGTGAGCTGGATACATTTGAGACTCAATCGATCAATTATTGTAGAAGTGGATGATTAATGTCCTTCTGATTGAAGCTGTTGTTTCAGGTTCTTCTGTTCTGGTTTCAATCCACTCATGCCTTAAAATGAGTTAAAGCTGACACGCAGTTTCAAAAATGTTTTAGTCAAATGTTTTTTTGTTTTCAGCAGCAAAGGTTAATATAGTTCATGACCACCACTAGAGCAGCTAGTGGAAGCTTTTGAAATGATTCTAATTTAATGCTTCTCTAAACACATCCGATCACTGAATCCTTCTTTTTTTTAAATGTTAAAAATTTGAAAAGTACCTTGAACACCCCGTCTCACCTGCAACATCTATAGAAACTACACGAAATATGCAAATAATTAACGCGGATGCCAATAAGAAATAATTAACGCTGTCTGCTCTCTCTGGCAGCATGCCAAAGCACTCCAAAATGTAATTTTTAAAGTGAGTTTAAAAAAAATCCCACCCTGCTCTTTCTGTTGTTGCCACCGGCATTCTGACGTTTCTCTTGCACTCTGAAAGACGGAATAAATTGATGGTGCTGGCACAAGCCTTTTTCCTATTTCAATTTTCTATTTCCATATTTCTCATGTATTAATTCCTGGAATGGTAAAAGTGGATTTTAATTAATTATTAAAAAAGAAAAAATAGTACATACGTACTCTTTGACATGTTCAGTTAAAATATCCTAGATAAAGATATTCTGTAAAGTAAGTTTCTAGTCAAGTAGCAAGTATATTTAATAAATTATAGCTTAAAGCTAATTTGTTTCATTATCTCAATTTACTAAGTGAAACACATATTAATCCCACAAACCTTTTTATAAGACATTTTTTGTCAATCATTCCCAATGATTGGCTTAAATCAGGACATGCTCTGAAAAATAGATGTTGTTCTTCTAGAGGAAGTACTTTCTGTCAGATGCATTCTTCTGCGAAAGATCCAGTAATCACTATGAAGCAAAGACATTGTTTTTATTTGTTTAACCATGTTTGTCTCTGACAAGACTTGAAGCACGCATCTTCCAAAAGATATACAATTTTTTTAAAAAGCCTCAATTTTGAAAAGCAATGTTTTTTTAAATACTAACTCAAAATGACTAGTGACAAATAATTCTTAAAGTGCATCTTCCACTTTAAACACATGTTTAAGCTTTTGAACTGTAATAAGTCTGAAATTAACATTTTTGGTGCAAAAATGGCCCATATTTCAAAATGAAAGGTACATTACATTGCAAAGGTATTTGGTCAACCATCCAAAATATGGGAGTCAGGTGTTCCAATCACTTCCATGGCCGGTGTATAAATGAATCACCAAGGCATACAGACTGTTTTTACAAACAGAATGGTTCGCTCGCAGGAGCTCAGTGAATTCCAGTGTGGAACTGTGATAGGATCCCACCTGTGCAACAAATCCAGTGGTGAAATTTCCTCGCTCCTAAATATTCTGCAGTCAACAGTCAGCTGTATTACAAGAAAATGGAAGTGTTTGGGAACGACAGCAACTCAGCCACCTAGTGGCAGGTAATGCAAACCGATGGAGTGGGGTCAGCAGATGCTGAAGAAACATAGTGCAATGAGATCACCAACTTTCTGCAGAGTCAGTCACTACAGACCTCCAAACTCAAGAACAGTGGGCAGAGAACTTCATGGAATGGGTTTACATGGTAACCAGCTGCATCCAAGCCAAACATCACCAAGTGCAATGCAAAGTGCAAAAGCCACCGCTACTGGACTCTAGAGCAGTGGAGGCACTTTGTCTGGAGTGATGAATCGCGCTTCTTCTTCTGGCAATCGGATGGATGAGTCTGGGTTTGGTGGTTGCCAGGAGAATGGTACTTCTCTGATTGTATTGTGCCAAGTGTAAAGTTTGGTGGAGGGGGGATCCTGGTGTATGGTTGTTTTTCAGGAGCTGAGCTGACCCCTTAGTTCCAGTGAAAGGAATTCTAAATGCTTCAGAATACCAAGACATTTGGACAATTCTATGTTCCCATCTTTGTGGGAACAGTTTGGAGCTGGACCCTTCCTCTTCCAACATGACTGTGCACCAGAGCACAAAGCAAGGTCTGTAAAGACATGGATGGAGAGTCTGGTGTGGATGAACTTGACTGGTCTGGAGACTGAGAGCCAAGCCTTTACTAAATTGACAACATATTTAAGACTGAAGGCACATAGGTGAGCCAACATAGTAAATAGAGATAATTTAAAGAGCAGATACTGGAATGGATAGCAACATGCTCACAGACCGGGAAATGCTAACTGCAGTGGTAACTGCTAAGAGAATTTTGAAAATATGTCTTTGCACAGATGTATATCTACCAAGATAAGGTCGATAAATAATAAGTATACACACAATTAGGCTAAAAAATATTCATACCTCTGGGAAATTTAATAACTCTCTCCAGTGACCCTCTTCAAGGTCAAAGCTGGTACTTGCTTTTTTTTGTCTCTGCTCCCGATCAGCGTCGTTCTTCCGCTCGCTGCCTCTGCTGTGTTATGATGTTACTGTATTGGATTTCAGCCTGATTTTGTCGCTTGTCCTGGATCCCATCTCGTTTTCATTTGGGTCGCTTTCGTTGTAAGCCTCCTCACAGAAGTGCCCACTGCAGATTGTTGTGTTAGTTGACACTGTTGGTGGCGCAATCTTGCCTTCCCAACTGTAATAATATTTAGTAGCCAAGAAATGGAGCATAGGGTACAACTTGAAAGGCTTTCATTTAGTACTAACAGAAATCTGGATTAAATAAATTTAGATATAAGAGCACAATGTTAATTAATATTTTTTTCTGACAGTTTTAAAATTGCCAATGTACCGTTCTTAGAAAAAGTAAGCATGCATGGTTGAAATGTCTGGTTTAACATGTAAGACTATAACCACTGTTTAAAATCAGATAAATTTAGCCTTCAAGGAAATTGGTGATTCATCACTGTTTTAACAAGGGCAAAGTTATATTGCTTAAAAAGCCAACCGTCTGTCAGTATACCTTCTGTATGCCATTTATATATAATATATATTATATAACATTGCAGATGTTAATCCCATGTCTTATGAGCAAATCAGACATTTTGAAAGAGCCTTGTCTCGTTCTGCTCTGGGTCTTTTTCAGCTGATTGAAAGGATGTTCTGAAACAGTGGACACTATTTATTTTTCATTAGGGAACGTTGACGAAGAAATTTTGCTCTAATGAGAAACCAGTAAATGTTTGCACAGTCACACAAAGCACAAAGACATTTCATCAACTTCAACATACACATAATTTGAAATGAATGACTATGCCTGGATATGAAAAATAGACACAAACAAAAATACTCATTAACAAATGGACTCTCTCTCTTTCTAACTCACACTCACACTCTCCTCCCAAACCCAACACACATGCAAACACTTGCTCTCCTCCCTGGTGACTTAATTACATTCTCTTTCTAGCTCTGCTCTTTAAGTCACACAATCAAAACCACATTTTGATATCATTTCACTCATTTGTATTCATACATCAAGGCATGCACACTTTCTATGCAAACTCACTGACATGCCTTCTCTGTTTCTGATCAAAGTATTTCCATCTTGTTCTTAAATAAGAGAGAACTAAAAACACTGAAGGCTGTAATTACTCTCTAGAATGTCTGATGTGTGTTTTGTAGCATTGAATGCAGTTGTAAAACTCTATTTACTCATGTTTTGTTGTTTGTTATTGCCACCCCATATCTGAAAAAAGCAACAAGCTTGTTGTCTTCTATTTTCCTGTTAGGTGGTCAGTGGAATATTGATCTGTTATGGTATGGATAGGTGACTGGTGGTAAATTAGGTGAAAAAAGTACTGTCCTGACATTTAGAGGTGAATACAGAAAAAGGCAGGATTAGAATCAAGTTAATGCATCACATAAGGTATAACAGACCAATATGAAGTCAGAAAAAGGCTATTCTGTAACAGTGAAAAAGTAAGGAACAAAAAAGAAGGTTTTGAAGAAAAGATTCAACAAGAACAAAAGGCATCATGGAGGAAGAAGGGTTTACTGAAAGAGGAAAAGAAGCAATGCTGAGATGTGGAAAAGGGGGAGTGAAGGATGTGTGAGGAGACTGGGGGATGAAGGGATGCAGAGATGGATCAGACAGAGGTGTGGAGGCTGTTTTTGTCTCTCTACCTGTGAGGCACAGTAAATCAGCAGCAGATAAGGTAATTCAGTGAGTTGTACATCATCAGGCTCCAGACAGTTTTATGGCCAGCAGATTGGCTGTAAGGGGTGCTGATTACAATGAGAGAAAGAGCAAGAAACACGAGGAAGAACAAGGAAGAAAGCTGTTTGGAAGTAAAACTCTATCTATTAGGATGAGGCATGATAGCGAATTCTAGATTGACATGAAGTTTGTATGTGCAATATAAACTAGGTACAAAAAAATAGAATCTTATAGGTGTCATGTCATGCAATTTCAAACAAA
Organism: Brachyrhaphis roseni; assembly: GCA_903066815.1. Lineage (NCBI taxonomy): Eukaryota > Metazoa > Chordata > Actinopteri > Cyprinodontiformes > Poeciliidae > Brachyrhaphis > Brachyrhaphis roseni. The sequence goes on along the minus strand of CAEFZY010024755.1, from coordinate 7,454 downwards.
TCACCTTATCTTTTTTATTATGTGAAAAAACGATGAACACTGTTGTTTGAGTCACTTACCTTTGGAAGACATGGCGCCGAAACACAACATGGAAAAACACAAGCATCCAACAGTAGAGGCCTGCGGAATGCTATGGTAAATGTCGTACTGGGAAACTTTGATTTCTATCATTCATCGACATGATTGATTCATTCAAGGTTTGATCAAGTACATGCCTACATGAAAACCTTTTCTGGCTCTCTTCAGGGTTTTTTTCTTTCAAGAAATGTGAATAAAAAATGTGTGCGCGTGTGTGTATGTGTATATATGGTTGTTTGTCTCGTGTCTTTGTGTTGCCCTGTGACGGACTTGTGATCTGTCCAGAGTGTGCCCTGCTTTCCCAATGACAGACAGAGATAGTTAGATTTGTTAGGAAATGCCTCAATACTGCAGACTTTCTTAGAGATACTAGAATTTAAGGTGAATAGATGAGGACTGCTTTGTGACCACACTGTCAGTTATGCAATCTGCTACTGTTTGGTGGATGAGATGACATAACTCTTCCCACTCTCGTTTATTGCTATAATCTTTGCATTTTAAAATTTTGATTATTTTAGGTTGATTATTGTAAAAAAAAAAAAAAAAAAAGGTAATTTTCTCACTTTTCTTAAATTCTGCTAAGAAAGCAGATTTTGACCTTTTGCAATGCCAAGGACATTGAGAGAGGACAATACATCTTTGTCATTTTGTTACTTTAGTTAGTCTAGCAAAACTAACTAGATTGTTAGACTCTAGAGTTTTTGTTGGATAAAATCTCTAGTTTTTGTATAACAGATATTTTTCTTTTATCTTGGCTAGATAAAAAATAATAACTAAAAGTAGTATCATATTGTACTTTTTGATATTTGCTTCATAAACTTAGCTGTCCAATTTGAACATTATAAAATTTCATCACTACAGTTTCAGCTACTCCTTGCACCGTATTCAACAGATAGACTGGTCACTTGTTACTGACACTAAACACCAATAGCCAGTGAACATCATTGTAAAAACGTTTTATTAAGTCAACAAAATAATTTGCAAAGCTGATAAAAATTTTTACATGCTGTTTACAAGAAAACAGGCTTTGATTTTAAAAACTGGCATTTTAAATCGTGTCTGCACAGTTTGCTCGGGGAACAACTGGCATAAAATCACACAGTTAAACTAACAACAGATAACGGGAGTTGAGTTTAGTCAAGGACTGATAATTTACCAGTGACTGGATCAGGACTGTGAGCTGACGCCTGGGTTCAGATTGGGACATTCTGACCCTCCACACCAAATGATCGCAAATGCCACCGGTGGATAATTATTATTTAATTACAGTCATTGGTACAAATCCAGTTGCTGAAAGGGAGGTCAAGAAGGACAAAAAATATGGCTGCAGAGAAATACCTGCAAACGCGGTTCCTATTTGAGGAGTGAAACCAGAGGGTGTTTATTTAGTATTTATTCTGCACTTCATCATCTCCCGTCGACTAATCCACTGGCTGCTGTACGCACCACTGACCACGCTGTATCGCTAACCTCTGCCTGGATCACAGTTAAATATGTGTGCGTGTGTGTGTGTGTGTGTGTGTGTGTTTGAAAGAGAGGGGGAGAAAAAGAGAGAGAGGATGATGTCTATCCCACTATCTGAAACCTTGTTAAATATTCATTGACAATTATTTCGCTTTGACCGAGGAGTTGGATGGTGCTGCTGCATAGAGAGAAAAGCTGAGAGGAAGTGTGTGTTTGAGACAGACAGAAAGACATGGTGAGTGATAGTAGGGAAATGAAAGTGAAGAATAATGCATGACAGTTTAGGAAAAATTATGATAAATCACTTGTTTGTAAAATCAATATATAACTTGCAGCCAAACCAAAAACATGTTTTTTTTAGTGAGACAGTGCCCGCTATCTCCCACACACACACATACACGCGCACCCCGACACACACAAGGTCTAATCATAATAAGATGAGCTTGTTAAATACTAAATATCAAATAATGCCCTTGGTTGACTTTGCTGCTCCCTGAAAGACTGGCTGTTAGTAAAGGAGACAGAAGTAAAACACTCAGCCAGTCCAGGTGCAGCCATCTTTGTCTGCTCTTTCTGATACACTCATGTATGAACCTAGTCTCAGTGCCAAAGAATTGATTATCCTTTGTTCAATTCAAACATCATCCTTGAGTATTTATTAGCCATCAGAACTTGGACTTTAGATAATTTCGAAGGCTATTAACAAGCAGAGATGTTATAAAGAGGACAGGTATTGAACTAACGTCAGCAAGCTGTGTGGTTTAATTAGCCCAATATTGTAGCTTTGCATGCAGTAAACTAGTGTTTAGTGAATATGTTGTCTCTACCATTCAAGATACAACTATAACTTTAATGGATATATAGAAACATCCACAGAAATAGTTGAACCCACAGTGGGAAAAGATCGATCTCCTCCACTTTCTCCCTCAGCTACTATTGCTGTCTAAAGGAATGTTGGGGCAGAGTAGGGGCCTAAGTTATTCAGTATTCACAGAAATGCTCTGTGCTATCTAACTCAAAAAATGTTAATTGTTTTATTTGATCATACACGTTTTTTTTGTTGCAGACGATATGGGCCAGTTGCTTGATGATGTGACTGAAACTATGACCAAAAAATCTGAGGTTCAAGCATCACAATGGTTACAGAATTTACACATTTCCACATATCTGTGAAGCTTGGCTTAACTCTCAATCAAATTATCAGAAAAGTAACAAGGCACAATGAAATCTAAGGCGGATACTGAACAGAGAAACAGCTTATTAGATCCATTAGGCCATGTTTTAATATTGGTCATAAGAGTAAACAGTATCAGCCAAAGACTGGAAGCTGCTGTTGGTTGTCAAACTCTCAGTTGATTGACTGAAAGCTCTGGTTCACACTTTCCTTTTAGCGACTTGAACAGCCTAGTAAACTAGTCAGTATCCAGCTCTGATTAATTTTCTAAGCTAAGACTGAACCTGGTCATTCAGCCTCACTTGATAAAGAATGGGAGCTGATATTAGGAAATTTAGTAAAGATAAATTTCAAATCCATTCTGGGTTCAACAAAGATTGCAGGGTGAGAAGGCAAACATTGAGAGCCTTAGACAAAAAAAAAAGTTATTTATATTCTCATCAGAGCTTTGACTTTGGCTTCCAAATATATATTTTTGTACATCCTTATGACAAACAACTAAAATCCAGGCTATATGTCAGTTCATTCACGTTAATTCAAACAATACTAGTTCAACACAATGTCATCTTGAAACACTTTACAAGACAAACCAGTCCAGTTTATGTTCACACTGACTCACACTGATTCAATCTGTTCATCTGCTCAGGTTCAGATTCACTAGCAGGAGGTCTTGATCAATACAACAGTCAACTTTAGGAAAATTCAGAAAGAGTCCAGTGGGCAACTGTAATATATTTCTCTGACATTAATCACACCGAGTTTAGGATTAGGATTCCCACGAGCATCAAGAATTTTGAATCTTGTGAAGAAAAAATTATATTTTTTAGTTTAATATTTGGTAAAATTTCTGTAAATTCTGTAAATGGAAGCAGTTTTAGACATAGAAATTAAATTTTTGTACGATTATACTTATACTTCAGTTAAAATAGTAAAACGTGACGATATATTTTCTCTAAAACATTACACAACTAGTTGACAAATGGCCAATCATCTGTTAATATATAATAATTGTATTTACAAATATTAAAGCTGCCACAGTCAGGCTAGGTTTAAAAGTTGGTGGGATGAGAGTTTTCAAGTAGTTTTGTTTGGATAACAAACCAGTTCTTGACCTGAACCTTTTGCATTATGCTGCTGCTGCTGTGATATGCCTGAGCAAACAGCTGCACCAGCATTTCTAATATGTTTTTCTAACGTTGTATTCATATTCAAACAACTTTGAGCATTGCTCAAAAGCATGACTGCTTTTTTTCATGAGTTAATTCCTTCAGGAAGACTTCTTTCTCAATGCACTGCGGTAAATATCAAGATATCTTAGCATCAACAGTCTTGCCACATTATCATTATCATTATGTTGTATTCATTATTTTAACTTTTATGTTCTATTGCAAATGAGTACAAGTTAATAACAATGTCTAATTCAGTTTATTCTTAGGATGTTCACAAGAAGCAGCTAGTCATGTTATAAACAGACAAAATAACTACTTTTTAAATTCCAGTTCTTTTGTTCTTCTAATTTTTTTTTTACCAGTTGAGATTTTCATTCAATCTTAAGAATAAAGTTAATGAATCAGTTAAAGCATGTGCTTACTGAAATGTTTTGGGGTTTGGGGAAAGTTTTTGCTCTTCTCTTAAAGAATTAAATTTGTTGTTTGCTAATAATCCCACCCACTCATCCCAGATATTACAGCGTTTGGCTTTGCTAGCCATCTTACTTATTACACACTATGTGGAAAATAATCCAGGTCTTGTTTTCATTCTTGCTCTTTTAAAGGCATTAAGAAAATATTTCAATCTGAAGCTAATTCAAATCTGTTCTTAGTTTTGAAATAAAAATTTTCAAATTAATTAAAGGGATTTAAATAATATCTCAATCAAACTGAAAGCCATCCAGCCAAACCAAATTAACTGATTAATGCAAGAGTGTTACTTTGTCCAAGGAAAGGAATATTATCTGGGCTTGAGGAATTATCCAAGACACAAGTGTAACTTTGTGCTCACAATAATATTTTCTTTGCTATTATCTATGCTTGTTTATCATTATATCAATGAATTACATAAAATTAACTTTAATTACCTGTAATTTACCTCCAGAACCTTGATTCCCTCTCCCACCTGACACATAAATAAAAGCCACATCTAATTTGCTTGTTCTGAGTCCCATAGTGATGGATTTGAGAATGCTCTAAATTGGTTTAAGGTAACTTTATTATGAAGGCATCTACTGGGTTTTTAATGGTCTAAACTGAGCTCGGCACCAGGGGATGTCTTTTTGTTGTGTTAACAGAAATTGGAAGTCTACTAATTAATTTTTGCTACATGTCTCACTGTTTGAATCCATGAAATCAGATCATTAGTCTGTAATTATATGATAATCATTGAAAAGCTTAAGAATGAGTAGATGTAGATAACTACATTTTCATTTTTCTGATTAATTGTGTGGTTCCTTTTTTCTTTTTCTCTGCTGACAGTACAAAAGTGAGTACTGTTAATCAAGGGTTATTATAAATTATTTTTACCAAGAAAACTGAATACCAAGTGTCAAAAATAAGATAAAAAGGATAAACTGTGGCTTCATGGCTCCTCTAGCTCTATGTTTTCAGTAGTAGTTTTCTTTTTTGCCTGGCAATAATGCAGCCCATACTAGTAGAGCTCCATGATATTAGAAAATCTTGCGATGGATGATAATATTGGTAAATATTGCGGTGATGATGTCAGGTGCAATAAAGGTTTGTTTTTTTTTTTTCCTGTCTTTCTATTCTGTTACTGTGGAATATCATCTCTGTTTACAGTCTTGAGACTGTCATACAGCAATAGTCTTTATTCTGAGGTCTTGACTGACTGCTACTGGAGATCCTTCCTGCCCACAGCATTACCATCCAAAACTGGTAAACTCCATTCTAGACATTAGAGAGGTTAATAATATTTTGAATGTTCATCTTTTGAAACTGAAACATTAAGTCAGAGGTTTATAGAATGTAATTACCTTCTATGTTCATTAGCTTCCATATTTGTTTGTTTTTGTTCTTTTAATTATTAGTAAATAGGCATTAGTTTGACAAATGCTAAACGTATTATTTATTCTACTAATTAATGTCTTTCTGATTATTTTTTTAGTTGAAGTGTCACATTAAATGTTGATTAATCCTTCAAAATAAAAAGAAAACTTCTTTATCTTTTTTAAATGTTTAAAGAGGCAATATTACATATACTATTAGCACACAATGCCATTTTTAGAGCTTAACATAGCAGCTATGTTACCTTCAGATAAAATGTAATATGTGTCAAATATGACTTAAAAGAAATTTGACTCTGCAATTTGACTCCTTAAAGTCCTCTGTCTCTTTAAGAAGCTCCTGCTCTTTTTGATGCTTGGCCTTCAGAGCATTGGAATAATGATCACAGCAATGCTCCTCCATAGTTTCATTTACAGCTCTTCTTAATAGCATTTTACTGAGAAGTAGTTCTTGATAAGCTCAGCAGACAGTCAGTTCCTCCAGGTGTTTGCTAAGGGCTGCTCTGTGAGGTGGAGGCTCAGCTGCAGACTACAGCTTTCAGGAGGAACTTTGTAGAAATAGGCAGAGCTTTGTGAGAGCAAGCATTTAGGCAACCCCCAACTGGTTGCCAGGGGAGAGTCAAGGATTCCTCAAGCATGTATGAATAAATCAATAAAACAACCCTCTGTCTATGTTTTTGTTGAAGGAATAACATTGTGTTAAGCTCAAAAAAGTCGATTTTCAATACCTCTCCCATCCCCATTATTAGCAGTCGCTCAATGAAAAGATGAAATTCATCATTCAGGATGACATGTGATAGAACTAGACATAAGGAAACTTTCAAATTTACATAAATACAAGTTGGGGCCCTCCACCACTATTTTCCACTATGCTGTCATCTTAAAAAAGAAGACATATTGCCTTGCTGTGTCTATGTAGGTTTGTATGCAAGGCCTGCAGACTGCTTCCAATTTGTTGATGTGGTGGAAGAGAGGAAAAGAAGAGAGTGGAGATTTCTTTTTTGTCAGTCAGATTAAAAACTTAATTATGTTTTTAAATGATATTATAATTCAATATGGAGGAAAGCTGCAATGGATTGGCACCAAAATAATTAATCACACATCAAAAAAGCCAAGTGATATCTTTCTGCCTCGGCCAGCAGAAAACAAAGTTGGCAGACATGCTAGCTCAGTTGAACATTTATTTCACTTTACAGTGTTTTCTTCTTTCAGACCAGCCCAATACACAGAACAGACTGTTTCAACTGCAATACATTTAGCATAACTCTCAGATGTAAATTATTAGGATGTGTTTTAATATGAATTGTAATCTATATGATCTCCAGTTATGATTATTATCATTGTTGCTTAATTGTGTACATGAAAACCAGCAGCTCATTCCCTGAAGAAACAATTCTCAGTGATTTTGTTTAATGATGCAATCTTTACCACTTAGTTACAATCTGCAAACAATGTCAGTTCATGGACACATTATGAATGTTGTGTCGGGATTTTGGGTTGTTTGAGCTGTTCTGGGTTTTTCATTATTTCTGTTCCATAGTTTCTTATTTTTATTAGATCAGTCTTGTTTCTGTTTTTATTTTACTTCAGTCCTTTCTTAGTGATTCTAGTTTATTTTCTTCATCCATCCATCCATCCATCCATTGTCTTCCGCTTATCCGGGGTCGGGTCGCGGGGGTAGCAGCTTCAGAAGGGAGGCCCAGACTTCCCTCTCCCCAGCCA
>CAEFZY010024753.1:0-12842 GCA_903066815.1 Brachyrhaphis roseni | reverse complement strand
GTTGTGAACCACCTACAGAGTTCATACACATATCTCCAGAAACTAGAAGAAAAGAGCTTTCAAATGAGACCAACCATAAGCATGTGGGAGTTAGTGTACTATTTTTGTGACCATTGGCATTTCGGAATGTAAAACAATTGTGCATAAGCTTCTGGCGGCTTCTGGCGGGTGGAGGTTAACAGGATTTATTAAATACCTCAACCTTCCAACCCCAGCGATCGAACGTAGGTCCGGCTGGGCGGAGGGGGCGAACGGGAGCGTGGGGCAGAGAGCGCTCTGGTGGCTGACTGCTGAACAAGTGAGACACGTAGAGGCTTGAGTGAGCATGATTAGCAATTCAGTGTCCAGCACAGACCAGTCGAGGCAGATGCTGGATTGGGACAAAGTAGTTGTGGCTTTAGCAGTGAACGCTTTACGGTATTGGTAGAAGAGAGATCTACCGTACTTGAGATTAAGGTCGGTAATGAGAGAGAGAGATAAGTGTCGAGTTCAGCGCGCCGGTCTGGGTAAACCAAGCATATGACGTCGCGATAAACACTAAAGGCCGCCAGGAACTCGCCGATGGAGAGGTTTTTAGCCAGGCGGGGATTGCTGGATTTGAAGATGGCAGTGAGACCGGCAAACGAAGTGAGGCACTGATCCACTTCGGGTGACGGGAGGATCAGAGACACTAGGTTCACGCAGGATCTTAGATCGGAAATTAGGAGAGATGAGGGCTTAGGAGGGGACGTAGGACCGACCTGATGGGGAGTGGAAGGAAACGCAATGATGTGATCAGTGGCAGCAAGCCATAAGCGAGGAGCGAAAAGATACGTCTTACCTGGAACATGTCCAGACTGGGCGTTGGAGAAGGTGAACTCGGGAACCGAAGTTTGTGACGGTGCGGCGAGGGGGTGATCCTTGAGTTGATCAGCCAGAGAGGACACGGTGAGGTTGACTGATGAGATGAGAGCCGAGGTGAGGTGGAGCAAGTCTGAAGGAAGCAGGGTCGGATCTGCGGGTTGAGGCAGGGGGGCAGCGGAAGCTGCGAGCGCCGGTGCTGAGACCACCAGGGCGCGGGACCAAGGAGTGGAAGGGCCCGGGGAGGTTGAATCTCGAGCCCTGGTGGCGGGGGGCCGGCCGCGGTTTGGCTGGAGGATGGGAGGACTTTCGGGATCTCTTGCAAGGAAGGGGAGGTGTGGGAGAGTGGGCCGGAGGAGGGGGAGGGGAGACGTCGTGAGGCAGAAGGGCAGCGAGAGATGCCAGTTGGGAGGGATCCAAGACTGAACCGGGAGAAATGCCCCAAGAAGCCAAAGCGGCGGAGAGGAGCGGAGGGGGGAGCCGGGCGGCCAGACGAGCGCTCCTGTGCGACATACCTGGGGGTGGATGAGCAGGATTGACGGTAAAGAGGTTAGAGGAGGCAAGTAGATTGTCTGAATCAAAGTCTGACATGATTTTGGGAGCAAATCAGCTGAGTAATCAAAGCACGGCTGACGAGCAGGTAGACCCCAAGGTAGCTTGAACTTTTGAAGGCGTCCTTGGACGACAATTGGCTGGAGCGGCGCGGCGCTCCGGTCCTGGTTGGCTGCAACGGAGCAGCCAACCAGGGTGGTGTGGTGATTGGGTGATGTGGAGAAGCTGGGTCGAGTCTCCCAGCTTGAATTTTCTCCTAGGCTCCATTTCAAACAATCTTTATAAAATAATAATAAAGAACATCCTTCTGTCTTGCCTGCAGCCAGTTCACTCAGTTTTACCTTAAATTACAGATATCTGTAAATTTATATCTGTAGATATCCCTCCTGACTTGTCCCCTTCTAAGTGAAATTAGGAGACATTAAAGCTGTATATATGTAACTTTTATAAAAATATTTTTTTGCATATTTGTTAAAACTGTCAATATGTTGTAGCAGTATGGTATGAGAGATAATCTGTGAAAAATTTATTTCTTCTGCCTTCTCCCAGTGCTATCTAGAAACAACCAATCGGAGGCAGGAGGCAGGTTTTAGCGCTGTCAATCACAATCTCATGTGACTGTTCATCTTTTCTCCCCTTGCTCTGTGCTATGCTGCAACTAACATAATCTGTTGTGAATGCTCAGTCTAGTTAGCATAGCTACCAACGACAGCAGATAATCAGGAAAACTGTAACTTATGGATATTGTTGCAACTTATTGTTGGCAGAGAAACAACAATAAGTTGTTTACAACAATAAGTCAGGCCCGTTTTGAGCATCAGATGTGTTTGGTGGAGAGAGGTGTATAGCAAGATTTTCGTCACCTTTTTGACACAGCAATAAATGCCTGCTAGAGCTCGGAGCCAGGGTTGCATTAACAGAGTATTTGTTATGGATTTTTTTAAAACAATGATGGAAAAATCTAGAGATCATCTGTCATTTTGATGAGTTACAGTTAACACACAACCACTTGGTGCAGACTCAGAGACAGTTTCAACTTTATGCACAGAGTACATAAATTCGATCAATAAAAATAAATCCCATCTTTGTATCATTTCCAAACTGACTAGTGAACTCATTGCTTCTCATTATTCAGGAGCTGACAGCGCTTTGAAGAGAATGGACACAACTCTTTGGACTGTGTCTGGTGAAATGACATTCTGCAGGATTCCGTCCTGCTGCACCTCATTCCCTTGGCAATAAGGCCTTGAGAATACGCGTCCCCTTGGTTAGCTGAGAACCAAGCATATCCTCCCAGAGGGTCAGTGATGTCTTGGATTCTACGGAGGGGGTGGCGGTCTAGCACGGTTTTGATGTTGAAGAGCTGATGGTCAACACAGAGTAGTAAGGAACCATTTTGTTCCTTACACATATGACAGGGACTGCATATGGTGACTGGGACTTCACAATCCACCCTTCAACCAGAAGTTCCTGAATGTACTCTATTGCTTCTTTGAAGAGTGGCTTTGGAATTGATAGACCCTTTGGACTGGGATGTGGTCCTTTGTCCTGATCTCCATCTGTAGGGAAGGGATGCATCCAATCTTGTCACTGTTGCGGGAGAAAGCTCCATACTCCTCGTAGAGCACTTCCTTCACCAGGTAATCCATGGTGTGTTGCTGTTTGTTCAAATTGTTTTGGAAAATGCACTGTTTTGCAAATGTCAAAAATGATTTGGATTTGGTCTTAATTATACATCAGTACTAAAGGTCTGATATATAATCAGATCTTTAGTATGCTTTCTGTAACATAAAATGAATGATGAAAGTGCTTCTTTCTGCTGATTGCATCAGTCCATCTCATCTACTGAAACTCATGTGCCCGATAATATTTCAAAACCATAAGGCAGAAGAAAGAAGTGATTACCACACCATGGATGATGAGGCTTTTTCTTAGGAAATACAAGGACGTCTGTATGAGTCAGAATGTGTAGAAGAACAGCTGTTGGTCTGAGCGAGAACACCTGATAGATTAGATGTAATATCATCACCTGCTGACTTCTATTCATGCTATGAGGGAGACATAAAAATGACAAAGTTGAAGCTCCATCCAGCAACCATGCCAGCATGTCACATTTAGTCTGTACCACTAGCAATGCAGAGTTATCTTTCTCGCAAATACATCTACATAGGTTTTGAGAAATCTAACCCTAACCCTTACCCTGACTACCAGTCGGTGTACCTTCAGGATGTCCAGAGACCTTCACCTTTCTGCAGCAGGAATCACATTCTTACAGAGTTGAAGTGCATTAACAATCTGTTGTTTTTAACTTCTCAATATGTTTAATTATAATTCATCTGATGTTCAAGTTGTACTGATAACAAATAAAGCTGTATTCCTTCTAATCTGACTAGTTCTAGTTTTAATCAAACCTTCATGTTTTCACATTTCGGTCACTAAGAATTAAAAGTTTAAACTAAATCTTATTTATCAATAATTAAAGTTACAGGTTTTGGACACCTTTTCTCACTTTCTTATATTGAAGATTCTCCAGAAAATCAGCTGGACAGTGAGTGGACAGAATGATGTATAAAGTAGAAATGAACAAACATGATTTGTATTTTGGGTTCTTGCTAATGGCAACCCTGATAATAATGTCAAAATGTTGGTTTGCTGAATAATGTATTCACATTTGGATACCTTCATTGGTAATCTACAATTTTAAGTGTCAATGAAATATTTATATAATATAATGTTATTTTCACTCTGTCTAAAGCTCCTCACATTTTGGGAGGATTGTATTAGGACCTTGATGCCAAAAAGACTACAGTTTGTACAATAATGTGTGGAGAGAGTATAAAAAAATGACTTTGTTCATTGAGAGAAAACAGCTTTTATTTTTCTTCTGTCTACCTCAACTCTCCATGGAGCTCTGCCATCTCAGCTGGTAGCTGCTTCCTCATGCAGGAGATCCAGTTGTTAATAGTAAATAAAGGCTTTGTGGTATTCTGATTTAGTAATGTAATTATTTTAGTTGTGTTGCCACCCCCACGCCACTAGAGGCAGTATCAGCCCCGAAAAGATTAGACTAAGAAGCAGATTTAGAAGTATACCGAAAGCTACAGAATTTGTTAAAAACTGTGAGCTGCGCTGAAGTAAATAAAAGAGAGAAGTTAAAATACATGCTGAGAGTGAAAATCCTTCCTAAAGGTGAAGATGTACTACAAATTTCAAACGAAAATAAAAACGGGAGGCCGTGGATAATATCAGAAATAGCGCCCCCTTAACTTCCGGAATGGAACGGTCCCATTTCCAAATAAGGTATGAGACTGACAGTGGTCCGTCTCCACCCCTGTCTGTTTTCTGCAGCGAGGTGGACTTGGACCAGCCTCGAAAACAAAGCCGGTGGAAAAGCGAGCCGAGCTGGGTGTTGGCCGGTGTTCTGTCAGATCTTCTTGCGCTTAGCACAAAGTGACGGCTATATCTGTCATTACTGTGAAGCCGGGAATAATGCAGCACACAGAGCTTTACAAAAAAGGGGTCCTTTATTTTTTTAGACGAAAAAGAACACTTTTCTCTCTCTGAGTTGCAACGAAACAAATGAAAGAATGAGGATCAATATATGCCGAAAGAAATTACCCATATTCTATGAATATAAAGCCTCTGCTTCAGTGAAAAATGGTGTGCTCACGATGCAGCAGCATAGCTTCACATAAAAGCTGAACTCTAACAAAGGGTGTAGTGGCACTTCTAAAGGAGGATAAACAAAGAAAAACATAACATTAGCATCCTCTCCTTAGGTTTGTTCACGGAAGATAATTCAGCTTCGACATAGATTACCGAACACTTGGATTCTCTGCCCAGGTGGCCATATTGTCGTCTTTTCCACAAGTTTCGGCGCACAAAATGTCCTTCTCTTCCGTTTTTTACTAGAGTACCATGGTACATACATAAGAGGGGTTTTTCTACTTCCTGAAATGTTTGACCTCTCTGTAACAACAGCACCACAATGCTGGCAAAAACAAGAATTACAAACGAGTCAGTGAAATAAAAACAAAACATGGTTTACAAAATACATTTTTTACATGTACCCATTTTTCACCTGGTTACATTACTATATGATTTTATTTAATCAGCAACATAGAATCATAACGTAGATCGCCATACACTTTGTTCTTAAAAGCTGTATGGCATCCTGACTCGGCAGTTAACTAGTCAGACCGTCATTAAGCAACAGGGAGGCGAGTTTCACACGGCGTGTGTTGTAATTGACTGCAGCTTTAGCTAGTCCCTGCACTTTTAAACCACCACAATGCTAGTTATTGGAAACAGTTTATTGACTTATTTTCGTCGTAACTTGTCGTGTATGCTGAACTGACAGCTCCTCTGAAGGCCGGACTTCTTAATGCGCATGAGCAGACACACATACTTACTTCATGGTATGCTATTCTGGCAGTGTACAATGATCTGATAGACCACCGGCCTTAATCAGTTTTTGGTTATGTGTGACTGCTGCCGGTCTTATATGTTATTGCTATGTAAGCATGCAGCTTACATAGCATGCTTACATAGCATGCTATGTAAGCATAGCATGCTTACATGCTATGCTTACATGCATAGCATGTAAGCATGCTATGCATGTGAGCAGATAAAAGATATAGAGAAAAGATATATTCATTACAATAACTTTACTGGACTGATGTTAAGGCATCCAGCTAACATTCAACTCAATCCACTGAGGGCAAAAAAGGAAGTGAAATATAGTAAAAAAAAAATAAGTGGTATATTGTCCCAAGGATAAAACATCCAAACACAGGCTCAGTGGTGTGGTTCAGTATATACAGTCCAGTCTAAGCTCTAAATTATAGAAATTGAATAGCAGCTAAACAATATGATATCCCGACACTGAGGAGCAAACTCAGCGGTTAATCTACGTCTCAAGCAGAAGGAAGACAACTGGTCTGAGATGAGTGAAAAGGCTGAACAGGAAAAATGACCGAGGAGCAGAGAAGATGACCTCAGGTACCTTCTCTAGCCTTGACTCGTCTCCCTTGGTGGTTTTGCAATCGTTCACTTGTGACTGTTGGCCATATCTGTTGAGTCTGATACCTGTAATTAGAATTGATAAAGCTGTTCTGGATTTTTTTTTTTTTTGAGAAGTGAAATGAGACAAAGTCCTGTTGTTGTATATTTTTGTGCTAATAAAATCATGTTTACCCGTCTTTGCATAAAACAAAATAGAAATCATGCGTAAAATTATCTATCCATAGCTGTATTTGGGGTGAAATCTTCATAGAACTATACAAACCTCTGTATGAGCAGTAAGTTCAAATGTAGCAATAATAGTATCTGGTAATGAGAGCAACCAACTGGCAGGGCAGAGCTATCCCTGTTCTCCCACAGCCCACCCTGCTCATCCTCCCACTCAGTCCTCTTTCGTTCTTGCTCGTTTTTCTCTTCCCTCCTCAGCTCATCATCCTCCTTTACTTTGTTTAAACTGTCACATCTGTGTCCTTCATGGCCTTCATAGCAGTGGCAGCGAAATCTGTCAGTGAGCTGCTGCAGGTCATTCTGTGACGCCCACCCGCTGACAGTAAAGGTCCCATTCCCTGAGGGATGAATTTGGTAATTCTCTGAACTCAGATGGAGGTAGTGGTGGGCAAGGGGGTCTTGGCGGACACACCGGCCATTCCCTTGGCACAGAAATTCACTGCAGACTTCAGCAGCCCGGGTCACATTGGTGATGTACCGACCAAGGCGACGAGTCAAGAAGGACTTCACCAAAGTGCAGTTATGCTGTAGAGACAAGCCAGGTGTCATAATGTGACATTTTGTTCAACATTTCTACAAATGTTATAATTCTTGTAGCATAATGTTTCAGATCATAGTACATGCAACATCTTTTACACTACAACTGATGAAACACCAAAACTATCTAAACATCATAATATAGTATTTGCTGAATATTTGAGTTATTTTATGTGGGGGGAAGTTGTCCTGGAATCTCCTTTCTAAAAATGGCATTGTTATCCCGTCATTCTGAAAAATCTTGCATGTGAAGTAAGGTTTAAAAACAATGATTTAGTTTGTTCAAAGTACTTGGGGTGATGATGTTAGAGAAAGTTAAAAAACCACTTAGAATGTTGGGAATAAAATCAAAAAGGAAATAGAAAACCACTTTCAGCCTCCCCTTGAGGCAGGCCAGAAGCAATGTGGACAGCTGATATCCTACGTTAATAAAATGTACACCCTCATGTCAAAGCACTTCACTATATGAAAAAGGAAATTAGGATTGAAAGTACTCCTACCCTGGATGAGGTCAAGTTAAGATCTCCCCAGATGATGAATCCTGCAGCTCCCAGAGCAGCACTCTCCCCAATAGTATGAATCAAGTCTTTCTGTAGGAAATACAGAAAACAAAAATAGCTACAGCTATCATTCATTTGTTGTCCATCATTATAAAACAAATAATTGAGCTTATGTCATTTTAACGTTTTCCTCTTGAATATTAAAAATTGGATTTGTATATGTTTTTTACGAGTATAATTACTATTTACCTCTAAAAAGAGTTTCTGACAACAGAAGACATTTTTCTTGGATTTGCTGTCCAGCAAATGGCAGAAGTGAATTTAATTTTCAAAGTTTTCATCTTCAGTTTCAGTGAACAAAAACTCTGAAGACATAAAGTTTTGAATATTTTGCAGACTATAAAAATAGGTAGCCAAGACGACTGCATTGCTTGGATTCTAGCACCAGATAGCAGCTAACTACGTTGTTGCAGGTTTGTCATCTCCTGTGCAAATGTCTGAAAAACGATGGGCAGTCCAAACACCCAGTCATGACTTGACCTTATATCAGAGAGTCCAGTAAATGGTAAAAGGAATCTGGTTGTTGTGGTGAAGGGAATGCTGCAAGTCAATGACTCGATGCAATCTATTGGGTGTCCTTACATTGAAATGTTCCTTCCATTCGGAACAATAAACTGAACCTGATTGCATTGTCTGACAACTAGCGTCAAATTGAAATGTAGTTATCTAACTTTGAAACTGTGTTTTTTCATTTCTTTTATTTAACCAAGTAAAACCCCATTGATTTTCAAGTGGGATCTGGGCAGAAATCTGCAACACACAACAGCCTGATTACACAAAAGTCTTCATGACTGGATTGAATTGGTCTTTTCTTCTTTAAAATATGTGTTGAGACATTGACTGTTAATTGGTGCTATTTGAATAAACTAAACTGAACTGAATTTGTCCTTGTCGCTTAAATAGACATTGCTGCTTCAAGAGTAACTCCTCTGTTCTGACAGTATAACAGAAAGTCTAAAGAGGCAAAGTGAGTTGCACTGTATAATTTGGACAGATGAACGTTATATATAAAAAAAACTCTGGAAAAAAGTTAAGAGACCTCTTTAAATTGTTCCATGGACTCTGACTTACTGTGGTGAGAAAAGCCAGTGCATCATCTCGGTAGCCTAGTCTGAGGTAGACGTAGGTGGGAAGGTCAGACTCCCTTGAGGTAAGTGAGGAAATCCGGAGAGACTCTTGGATTCTGTTGTGGGCAAAGTGCCAGTTACTGATGCTGTTGGTGTGACTCTTTCTGATTGCCACAGAGGGAAACAACGCCGTACTGCTGTTCCACAGCCACAACAGCTCATCGTTCCTCATCATCTCCGGCAGGGGACACAGGCCCGTGTAGTTCTGGTCGTGCAAGTTGTAGTTATGACAGTCTGGGTAGAGGTAGAAACCCCAGAGGGCATTGGGCCGTAGCCATGTTCCCAACTGTATTGTCCTTTGCATGAATGTTTTAGCACTTTTCTCAAATCGCCTCCGGGCCAGCACCTCCACCTGAGCTGCAGTCACATTAACATACGCCTTCTTGGTCAGTTCCTTCGACTTTTGCTTGTAAATGTTCTTTTTGTGCCAGTTACGGTCCCATTGAGGTCGCCAGAACTCCCAATCAATGACAGCCAGGCCACGGAAATCCTCTGCAGGAATGAAGTGAACAATGTGCTGATAAGCTTTGAGCAGATGCGTGTCCAGGCTGCAGTTCTGAGGCAGACCTCCATGAATGGCTTTGCCTTGTGGCGTGTAGTAGGGGTAGTGGCCAAGCCGGTTTGCATAAAAAATCGTTACATTTTGCCCTGTCCAAGAAGCACGTGGGCTTCCTTGTATGTGAAAAAGATGCTCAAGGTTGATTGTAATATTGTACTTGATGGTACACATATCTAACGGAGCGTTCCAGGCAGCGATAAAGGGCTTCCGACTAATCAAGGGAAGCTTTGCAGGTTTTTGACCAAAGGCAGAATTGAAGAGCAATAACAGCCAAGAGCAGGTGACAGAGATGGATACTACTAGGTGGGAGGAGGATGTCCCACCCACTGCCACCACATACATTCTTGGGATCAAACGTGTCACCTGTCAATCATCCTGAAGGAGAGGGAAGAAAGTTGAGAAATATGGGGAGTTAAAACAGGGTTTTAAAACTACTTGTTGTAGAACAAGTAGAACTTGACACTAGATATTTACATACACTGCATAAAGGTAAGAGTCAGGGTTAAGTTATGAATAAACAAATGAATGTCTAAATGAATATGTCAATATTCCCGCTGTTTCACATTTAATCACACCACATGTTTTCTGTTTTAGGTCAGTTACCAAAATTATTCCAGTTTATTACATTTCTGAATAATAAGAGAGAGTCAAAAGTTTCTATCTATTTCCTCGGTATTTGGTAGAATTTGTCAGGAATCTGGAGTATTTGTGTAGCTAATCTCTCCGTTTGTTTTAGCGTTAGGTTTCCAGTTGGACTGCTATCAGAAGGACCTTATGAATAGCTAGCTGCCAGTTATTGAGTGGTAACCTGAGGTAAAACTAGTTATTTGTTACTGTTAGCCATGCTGTGTGCTCTCCTTAACACTCTTGCCCCTCTCTCTCACTCTCTCTGTTGGTCTTTCTCTCTCTCTTCAGTAGAATTCTTGCCATTCTTTTACCTTGGATTCATGCTTTTCTTTGGCTCTGTGTTTTTGTAAGTTTGTTTGTTCATAATTTTTTCATTAAATGCCTAAATCTACTCAACTCATCCGCCTGTTTCATTTGGGTCCACTTTAAAACCACAAATCAGGACATCCTCTGTGGTGCAGTTGTAATAACTGCTGCCTTGCTGTTCTCTGTTGGGTTTGAATCACAGCTTTTTGGGTCAATCTCTCACAGGTTTGACCCAAAAACACGATCTCTGTGTCTGCCGCTCATGGACATATGTAGCATTTTGTAACAAACATCACACCGAGAAGCAGACTGCAATCATCTCATTTATAGTCACATAAAATATCGATGCAATTTATTGATATTCTATATGACTACTAAGGTATGAAGTGTGAGGACAGGAATACTTGGTTTTCAAATCTTTCACAAAAAAAATCTGAAAAGCGTGGTGTGCACACTGTTCAGGTTTTGAGTCTAGCTGTTTGTAATTTAACATGAGTACAAAAGAAGCTGTTCTGGTTCTGGTCTCAGATGTTCTTTTAGAGAATAAGCGTAACCATGGAGACCAGGGAGCCCAACAGGAGGTCAGGGAGAACCTGGTGGTTCTGTGTAAAGCAGAGATAGGTTCTGCAACAACATCCCAGAGTTTTGATCAATCCTTCATTTGGAAGTGGAGACAGACATTTTCAAAACTTAAAAATGCAAGCTGTGCATTCTAAATTTACTTAGTTTTAAGTAAGATGTGATGATTTAATTGTCTACCTAGCTCTGCTGTGGAACCTCATTAGTTCTCTTTTCTTTAAAAAATATATGCAAACTTGTTGCCTCGAAATTTTTAATTAGCATGGCAGTCAATCACATGTGAGCATATGGGATGATACCTTTATGTGAACATGTGTTGCTGATGTCTGTAAGAAAAGCAGCTTTTTGCTGCAGTTGAAAGATATATTATATATAGCACAATAACAATTTGCTATTGATCTGTTCAGTAGACTTGCTTGCAGTCTTTTATTTATTTGTTTTTTGTGACAAAAGAAATTAGAAGTTTAATTAAAACATACAATTTCTTGCTTTTGTAACAGAAGAAATACATAAAATTGAGCAAGTATTAGGCTTCTCCAATAGGGAACAATGAATGCAAGGATTTGAAATATAAAACAGTCCTATTTGTCAAGTTAAGCTAATATATGGCGCTGCAGATGATAATTAATTCAGAACCATTTGGGAGCCAGAAGAGCTGACTGTTCTTTGGGAGCCAAGCCACAAGTTTCTCTGAAAACTAGTACCCTAAGTTCACTTAATAAATATGATTATGTTGTAATTACTTAAACACCCAAAAGGTATATAAAAGAGAAACTATTTTATTGAAACAATTCCTGCTTCCTGTTTGTTTCTCTGCTCAGACTTTTAACAGAAAATATAAAAAGCAGTGATAGTTTGCTCATTTCTTTCAGTAAGACAAACTAAATTATTTGCCAAACTACTCCCTAACTCAGAGCAAGTTGTCATGAAAATGAACATACAATTTATTCACAGTGCAGTTTCATGTGTGCAAATGTACATAAAAAATCTAATAAGTTACTGCTCTGAAAGTATACACTCATTCTTTAAGAACTGACTGCATAGATGAAGCTTTGGAATTTGTTTTTAGACCTTAAACATCCTCAAAGTATTTTTTGTGACAAATAAAAACAGTGGCTTAATTAGTTGCTACATTACGGGATACCTTGTTGGCCAAACTTTCTTAAGTCCTTCCACTGGCTCCTTGTAGCTCAGAGAATAGACTTTAAAATATTGTTAGTTTATAAATGACTGAACAGCTCAGCACCACATTACATTAAACAAATGCTCTTGCTGGATCAACCTTTCACACCTTTCTGTGAGCATTTAAGTTTTCTTCTTCTTCTTCTTCCCTTTTTTATGGCAGTTGGCAAACAACTTTTAGGTGCATTACTGCCACCTTCCAGATTGGAGCTTTTACTCCTACATCCGGTTGTGCTGACTCCATCATTATGTTTTTTTTAGTTTTCAGATGGTAAATTTTAAGTTAAACTATAGAGCCTTTCTGACACATAGTGGACATTGTTTACGTATTTCATTTGGTCAGTCAAGCAGAACTCGTCCAGCTGTACTCTTGGTGTCTTCGACTGTCCCTCAGACATGTTTGTTCTGTGGACACTATTTGTCTGTAAGTCCATCCATCCATCCATCCATCCATCCATCGTCTTCCGCTTATCCGGGGTCGGGTCGCGGGGGAAGTAGCTTCAGAAGGGAGGCCCAGACTTCCCTCTCCCCAGCCACTTCTTCCAGCTCCTCTGGGGGAATCCCAAGGCGTTCCCAGGCCAGCCGGGAGACATAGTCCCTCCAGCGTGTCCTGGGTCTTCCCCGGGGCCTCCTCCCAGTGGGACGTGCCCGGAACACCTCACCAGGGAGGTGTCCAGGAGGCATCCTGACCAGATGCCCGAGCCACCTCAACTGGCTCCTCTC